>JZKD02S1112371.1:1385685-1396682 GCA_000966675.3 Picea glauca | reverse complement strand
GCTAGTCAGGCTAGTTGTGAGGCCCTTTGGCTTCGCAAGATGCTGGTGGGATTGTTCGGTGTGCAGTTGAGGCCTACCGTGATTTACTGTGATAATCAGAGTTGCATTAAACTCTTGAAGAATCCAGTTTTTCATGACCGGTCTAATCATATCGAGATTTGGTATCACTTCCTCTGTGATTATGTTTAGAGAGGAGTTGTGGAGCTACAGTACATATCTACTGAGGAGCAGGTTGCAGACATACTCACCAAGGCATTGGGCAGAGGCAAGTTTGTATTTTTCAGGGACAAGCTTGGAGTGGTGAGTAACACTTTCCTCGGTATGAGGGAGTGTTAAATTTTTAAATTAAATAAAGTACCAAGGGAAGTGTTTCTCTTCCCTAGGTGCCTAAGGGGGAGAAAGCGCCTAATGTGGGTCCTAGTCAAATTAATTTGTGAGATGAAAATTAAAAGACAACTTTATGACTAAAGTGAGGGTGAGTGAAGAGACACCAAATCTCAGCCACCCATCTAATCTAATCTCAACCATTAGATTATAAAACCCCTCACCTTCCCTCATGAGGTCGACTAGGGAAAGAGGGCGCACCCATTCTTGGGAAGTTCAAGCATTCTTGTTGAGAGAACAAGAGAGAGAAAGAGAGAGGTCGAGCTGAAGAAAAGAGACAACATTTGCTGAAGGAGAGCACACATCCCAAGGCAAAGAGTAGCACAGAATTCAAGGCAGCAGACAACAAGGAAGAACAGGCCGTACCATATGGATTTGTGGAGGCCGTATAGCATTTAATGTGCACAGAAATCGAGGAGGACAACAACTGCAATTTCTGAGAGTATTGTCATGCATTCCAAGGCTGTCGTACAACATTTATTGGCACATAAATCGAGGTAACTGCTGTAATAAATTTTTGAGTGTATTTTCGTACTGTCCGTATAGTTTGGAACGAATTTTGAGGGCCGTACAACACAGTTTACAAGGATTTGCGTTGAAAACGATGTTCAGAATCCTCATGTTTCAATTCTGAAGTTTATTTTCTATTAAGTTTTTATAAGCTAAAATAGTGCTAAAACATATGCTGAAACAATGTTGTAACATATGCTGAAATAGTGCTAAAATTGTGTGGAAACATATGTTGTAATAGTGCTGAAACATATGCTAAAACAGTGCTGTAACATATGCTGAAACAATGATGTAACATATGCTGAAATAGTGCTGAAACTGGGTTTGGGCATTTAACTTTGGTTGAAAAATCAGCGAGACCAAAACTGAGTTGGGGTTTGAAAAATTACAAAGATCTGGAAAAAAAAGTATTTTGTGAAGTATCTGCATCCCCTTCTCACTCATGTGTCCAAGCCTATGATTCCATAGTGTTGTATCCACTCCTGTAGAAGATAAAGAGATAGAAGAGTCAATATTACTAGTACATAAATAAAATGTACCTACCTTCTCTCCTTTTTCTATCACTAATGATCCTTTGTGACCTTCCACACCTTATTTGTAAATATGGATATACAACCTTCACTTTCCAACTTCCCTGTTGAAATTATATTTTTCCTTAGATCTGGAACATGTCTTATCTCTTTCAACAACCATTGGTTTCCATTCCTTTGCTTTATTTTTACCTTTACCATTCCAATAATTTTGCATGGTGCATCATCACCCAAATGAACCTATCCAAAATCACCTTGAACATAATCTAGAAAATGTTTCCTATGGGGTGTGGCATGAAATGAAGCCCTTGAATCTACTACCCAAGACTCAGAAATATTATCTATAGAAAGAATCAAAGCATCTTGTAACACATCACCTGTTACATTTGCTTCCTAATTTTTTTCTTGTTGTCCATCTCTTTGTTTTTTTGGAGCTCTACACTCTTTTTTCAGATGTCCTTTCTTCCCATAATTCCAACACTCTATATTTCCAAGTCTGGATTTGGATCTTCCCTTAATTCTCATGGTTCCCTGAGCCCTTTCCTCTATCCTTTTGTCTTCGCCTGTTCTCCATGATTAACACATTACATGATGTCTCACCTGTGGTTTTCCTTGAACATAATATAGAAATTTTTTCCTATGGGGTGTGGCATGAAATGAATCCCTTGAATCTACTACCCAAGACTCATAAATATTATCTACAGAAAGAATCAAAGCATATTGTAACACGTCACCTATTGCATTTGCTTCATGATTTTTCTCATATTGTCCATCTCTTTGTTTCTTTGGAGCTCTACAGTCTTTATTCAGATGCCCTTTCTTCCCACAATTCCAACACTCTATCTTTCCAAGTATGGATTTGGATCTTCCCTTCCTAAAATTCCTGCGGTTCCCTGATCCATTTCCTCTATCTTTTTGTCTTCCCCTATTATCCATGTTTAAATCATTACCTGATGTCTCACCTGTGCTTTTTAGTCGCATTTCCTCGCTAAGGATAACACCAACACCATCATCAAATTGTAGAGTGTTTGAACTAGAGACAGAGTTACTTATAGCCATGACCAATCGATTCCAACTTTCTGGAATGAGAATAAGATTAGAAGATACCTTACCTCATCATCAAAGTCCACTTTTACATAACTTAGTTGATTAGTAACCATATTAAATTCATTTATATGATATGCAACAGACCCACCTTCTGACATCTTCATATTAAATAATCTCTTCATTAGAAACACCTTACTAGACGTCGAGGTTTTTTCATACAGTTTAGCCAATGCATCGGTCAACTCCTTCGTTGTCTTTTCTTTCAAAATATTTAAAGCCATCAATGCTGCCAGGCTCAACCATATCGTTCCTAGTGCCTTTTTGTCAAGAAACTCCCATTATTTTTCCTTCATGGCCATTAGATTCTTTTCTATTCCACCCAATGGTAGGAATATATCCTTCTGATATAAATAATCTTCCATCTGCATCTTCCATAACTGGTATTTTTGGCCGTTAAATTTCTCAACCCTAAACTTTCCATCTTTTGTCATTGCTCCCACTTGAACTAGGAACCCTCTTTTCCTACGAGTTACCTTTCGCTCTGATACCAGGTTTTAGTAAAAAAATATCACAGAGAAATAAAATAAAACAAATGTGGAAATAAAACACAGAAGATACACAATACAATAGAGACCCATATATACGTGGTTCACCCAGTGTGGGATACGCCCACCAAATAAATTATCAGGTCCTTCCTTTATTATTATCCAACAAATAAAGGGATACAACATACAACACACCCTCTTAAATTCCTCTTCTTTCTCTCATAGTCTCCTCACTCAGAATACAATATTCACAATGATAGGTAGCCACAATACATTTCCCTCATAAAATAGTGTTCCCTTCTAGGGAAAAAAACCTTAACATAACTTCTACCATCATATATACGAACTTATAATGAATGGTCCAGATTTACTATGAAATTACAATATACATTTACAAGGCAATTGTTTCCTTCGGGGGCTTCTCCCCCAAAACCCTCTACACTCCCCCGCGCGGAGGAGTTTACATTCTTCCAGGGTGTAAAGTCTTCATGGGGTGCAAACATGGCTAAAACAAAATACCTTGGTATCAGGACCATAATTAGGCTCCACAACCAACATAGGAAGCACATATATACATGGGTTGAAGAAGGAAAAATCACGTATATGGTATACACAATTTGCAGTGGAGAAAAAAATATTCCCATAGGTTTTCAGTTGGTGAATTACGTATTTGAGTTTTTGGGTAGGTACATATTCATACAGGATGACAGGGGACATCAACAGGTCATACAAATTTTCTATAGTATATTCCTGTGTAGAGGATATTTCTAGAATACTGTTGAGGTTTGGTTTTTTGAGTTGTAAAATTATTGGAGAACAAGGTTGTTCTCAGGTTTGGTGAATTTGGAGGACAAGGTTGTCCTAAGATTTTGCTGATATTGTATTGGATGGGAGGGCTAGTTTTTCCCCTCAAGAGTTTCTATGATAACAAGTTTAAACAACTGAAATTGTGTCTCATATGTATTGATGATTCATCTATGATATTTGTGTTTCTAATGCATATGTTTTCAGTCAATAATTTAATTGTAAATTTGTTCAGTGATAACAACTAGGGTTTTACAGTTAGATCAGTAGGAAGCGATTTTCAGATCTAAAATTAATCATATAGAGTTGCATGTGAAAATTGACATGGTATCTGAGCTTGGTATTTGAAGAGAAGGGGACCATATTGAGACGATTTGTTGGATACCATAATGGAAGAGTGTTGTCCTTGTTCTTGTTTTGGGAAGGTCAAGATGGTGAATACATTGAAGCTTGAGGATATGTTGGAAGGGAAAACCAACTTCTAGGATTGGAAGGCAAGGGTTCTCCTTCTGTTGGAAGAGAATGACCTCAAGGATTATGTTGAGGATCTGGTTGTAACTCCTAATGATCCAAAGGAGTTAACAACTCACAAAAATAAGGAAGTGAAGGCCAAGTGGGTGTTTCTGAAGTTCATGAAGGACCACTTGATTCCTCACATTGTCAAGAAAATAACTTCCAAGGATATCTATGATGCTTTGGTGGGTCTTTACCAAAACAAGAATACTGGTAGGATGCTACACTTGAAGCATCAACTTCAGATTATCAACATAACCAACAAAGACATATTTTTCAGTTATCTTATGAAGGTTACTCAAATATGAGATCAACTCACAACTATTGGTGAGACAGTACATAATGTTGAGTTGGTGAATGCAGAATTGAGAGGTATTCCGAGGTTCTTGGAGCCATTTGTGCAAGGGATCTGTGCAAGAGACAAGTTTCCATACTTTGATAGACAATGGAAAAATTGCGTCCATGAGGAGACCTGGTTGGTATCCAAGGATGATATGGATGGGATGTTAAAGAGTAGAAGTTATGAGAACGAGGCCCTTGCAGCCCGCACTAGGAAGGGCATAAGGGGTTCTCATGATAGAAGAGGTCCTTTAGGGAGAAGTACTTCTCCTGAGAGGGAAGCATCTCCAGACCCGTGATGGAAGAAGGATCTTAGTAAGATCATATGTTTTGAGTGTCATGATTTTGGGCACTATGCTCCACAGTGTCCACACAAGAAGGTAAGAGGAAGAAGGCATCATACATTAGAAATAGAGGTTGATGACATTGTAGATAGGTTCCAGAGGGAGATCTTGTTGGTCTCCACCCTTTCAGGTACTATCTCCAACAGGGAGAGATGGTTGGTGGATAGAAAAGCATATTTCCATATGACAGGTGCTAGTGAGTTGTTGACACTCTCATGGAGTCTGGCTTAGACTTATGTGTGGATCTTGGTACAAGGGCCAAGCAGTTAGTTCGAGGATCTAGTAAAATATCATTTTGACTGGAGTTAGGAGAGATACCGAGGGTGTCACATGTGTTGTGGGTGGCTGAAATCAGAAGGAGTTTCCTCTCAGTATCAAAGATTGAGAGGCACTGATATCATGTATCATTTCGATATGGACATGCATTTCTTGTGCCCAAATGGTTGTTGGCCCTTGACCAAGTTTTGAGGAATACTTGGTCATATTTGACCGTTTTTGGTACTTCGACATCTAGTCAGAGAAGGAGCGCATGGAAAAGAAGAGATCATGGGATCTCCGCCCCTTTTTAGGGATTTTTGGGAATAATGTAATGGGAAAGGGATATCGACCCTTATTTAGGACTTTTGTATGTATAAATGGAAGGGTAGGAGATGCGTATGAAAAGGGAGGTGTGTGATGTAAAGTGAATGGCTTAGTTCATAAAGTAGATCTATGTGATCAGATGTCTGTGTGACTGTAAGAGCTCTATGCCTACTGTAAGTATTGTAAGTGCTGAGTGCATGGGTCAAGGGAGGACTTAGTGCTTGGATCTACCTACGGAAAGAGGATCTAGTGAGTTGCGCAGATCTCTTGTCCTAGGAAGGGTAGGATCTTGAAGGCTTTGTGATGTAACTTGGTTTACACAAGATAATAACAGAAGAAGACTTTGTGGACGTAGCCCCAGGGTGGGGGTCAACCACAGTAACTCTATGTATTGTGCTGATGTGTTTGTCTCTCTCTTGCTAAGTGCTCTGATATGTTTAGATAGATCTATTGATTCTTTGTGCTTATGAGATATGAATGTATGATAGATATGATACATAAGATGCTAAGTGCTTAATCTATTAAGTATAACTTGTTTATCATTACTAAGTGCTATATCTGAGTAATTACTACGGTGCTTTGTGCTTTATGCGAAGTGTATTAATGAATGTATGTTAAGGAATAACTGATGCTAAGTGCGCTCTAAGAAAGATAATCACTGATCTGTGTCCTAGCTAAGGTTGCAGACACATGAGTCCTGCAACCACCCCTGCCACTACCTCGGGTGAGACTTCATCTGCTTCATAGGTGTTGTTGAAAGGGTCGGTAGTTAGGGATTTGTTGGTGTGCTCTTGAGCGTTGAACCTTGGGTCTGCCCCTCTACCAACAAATGGTTGTTGGGACTAGCTCTGACCATCTCAGGTCTAACCAGCTTCGCTTCTAACGCCTCGAGCTTGGCTCGATCTGCTTCGACCTGCTGCTTTGCGATTTAATCCTGCTCAGTGAACTCCTGGATGAGTGCGTTATTGACTGGTCCTTATAGGTGTTCCTCTGTTATAATCACGACCTGTTGTAGCTTTGTGCCTTAGTTCTCAATCTCTAAAAATAGTTGAAATGCCTTATCCTGCAAAGGTTGAAGTTGCTACGTCACTTCCATGACCTTTCTCTCGATCATGTGGATCTCCTGCTATGTGACACGTTGCTCGTGGGATCACTTCATTTTATCTATAGTTGATAGGGCCTTCAACTGCATCTGAAGTCTATATGCATGCTGCTTCGCCTCCTGGAGATGGGACTCCAATTTATGTAATTTTGGGTACTCGGTCAGGTTCTCATGTATCTGCGCACTTATGGTACTTAGTTGTTTGAATTATTCAGTGAGTTATTTAATCCTTTCTGCTGTACCCCCGACATTTATTTCTCGTTGGTCGCACTCTTCTTGCAGGGTACTTGGGATGATCTGAAGCTCTAAGTCCATGAATCTTTGCTGCAGTTGTTGAATAACTTCAACAAGCTTCATCACTTGATGGTGTAAGGGTTCTTTGGCCTTTTGTTCTAAGACGGTCACAGAGAGAAATTCTATGTTGACAACTTCTTAGATTCCGATCTGCTTTGCGAGAAGCTGCTCCTTCTCCTTTTGGATTTTCTCTCTATCTCTATCAAATTTCTCATGGATGGCCTCCTTCTCTTGTTTTCCAGATCGATACTACTCTATGATTTCCTCCTGTGCTTGATTTAGGGCCTGGGTGGCCTACGTTGTTACTTCTTCCGCTTTCTGAAGGCATACTTCGACTATGTCGGCAATCCTATGGAGTTGAACTGATTCATATTCTGCTTCTGTTGTTCCTTCTCGCATGGGCGTAATGGAGACTGCACGATTAGACTGAAGTTCTCATTGCACTCCTTGGAACTCGACTTCAATTATGTTGTACATGGTCTATTTCTTGACCTCCTACTTTTCTGTAATTTCTTCTGCGGCTTCATTCAAAGTTGCGAGGAGAAAGATGAAGTCATTGGGGTTGAGCGTGGCCTTCATCTTGGTCATGGTCACTTTTTCTTTCTTCTTAGAGGAATACTTTGAAGGTTACCCTTTTCTCTTCTTTGGAACTTTGACTTCTTCTTTTGGTTGTTGTTCGACTTCCTCTAGGTCATCGTTGTTACCTTCTTGATTGGGTGTGATGGAAGCTGTCTTTACAGAGTAGCTATCTACATCCTAAACCTCTTCAAGATTCTTTGTTTCCTTTGTATTTTTTGTCTTCTTCATCTTACTGGGCCTAGGTGTTTCTTGCGCAGTTTCTGGGATCTCAATATCTAAAATGTCTGCTGGATCTGCTGGAAGAAGGAGGTCCACTGACCATTCCTTGGTGATTGTTCTAGGTCTTCTTTGACCAGCTTATAATAGGACTGAAGTTGTTCTTGGTGTTCATCAGTGCGTGGAGTTAGGTATATAAAGTGGCAGTCCATGCTGAACTTTATCAAAGGTTGAAACCTTTGTAAAGTGGTCAGGGTTATGCGAGGTTCACCCCCTATGGATGCTTTCAGTTGGTTATAGTATCTGTGAAAAATGGCATTTGATTTCCACTGCTTGCTCATGTCCGTCGAGTACCATAAGGTACTTAACTTCACATCTAATGGTTCGAATGGGTCAAGGTCAGGGAAGGTTGCACCTTCTGGTAGCTCCCATGCAACAAAGGCGATCAATATTAGCAACCAGCTAAAGTGGAATTCATGCCCCTGGTCCTGGGATTCTCTACAGTCAATTTCTAGCTGATTGGCCAAATATTTTGCCCAATTCATTTGTAGTCCCTTCACACACTTCCTTGCGAGGTCAACTACAAAGCCAGATACTTATGTAGGTCTATTCTTACATACTAGCTTCCCTACTATTAGTTGACATGTGAGACACACTGCGCCACTCTCGATAGAGGCTACCTTGTAACATCGTGCACCTTTTTCAACATTTCCATAAGCCTCTTTAATATTTTGTGAAAGAGCGCGGTCTGCGGTCTTTCCAGGGTAGTACTCATGGGGATCAGGGCCCTGCACGCTAAGCTCGATAATCCTATTGATCAACACCAGATCAATAGTTATGCGATGGTTTAACCACAGGTATGCTCCGTGGTAACTTTCTAGCAACAATTTCACAGAAGCAGTCACCTCCTAATGTCTGCCGAAGTGTGGTATTTTCATAACATTGAGAAGAGTAGAATCTGCAAGGTTCATCATCCATTTTTGAGGGACTATCTTTGAGTTTCGGCCCTTAGTCCTTGTTAAGTACTTAGATGGTGTGAGCATGCTATAGGCTTTACAGTCTCGCAAGTTGAAGTCACAAAACTTCAACGTTGTAACCTTGTCTTGAACTGCACGGTAGGTGTGAACTCCTTTTCATAGATATGAAAGGACTAGGGTGTATTCAACATATCTAGGGACATTGTCCCTGTTAATATCACCACTTATAGGGGGAATGTAATCTAGTAGGATGGTTGGCACTAACTTCACATTGGTTGCATTGTCCCTATGATTAGTTCTCATTTCTATGCTGGCTAGAGATGTTCCAACTTGAGCAGTAGATGGGGAGGCTGCCACACCTCTCAATGACAAGGCTTGAACTCCAGTGGACATCCCTCTTTCCTACATGACTCTTTATTTCCTTAAGCTATCAAGTACTTCTCTCATCGATTCTTCTTTTGCGTTAAGATTTTCGGACATGTAATCTCGGGCTCACTGTCTAGGGTTGTCAATGGAATTTCGGTACCGTAATTAGATAGAGAATAAAACTAGAGTAATCACTGTTTCATAACGCGGGTATTCTGTAAGATCAAGTTCTCAATTGGCAAAAGTGTCTTCTAGGCATGGCGCGATGAAATAAGTAGGTAAATCTGCAATGGACTGCTTGCAATGGTCAATGGTCATCGTCTTCGCCTGTACCAGAAACCTGTTTCCAAAGAAGATTTTAAGGCTACATGCATGGCAGACGCTCATTTTCTTTTCATCAAGGGGGTTTCTACCCCCAGTAATAATTAATTCTTTTCAGATTTTCCTTAGTATTAGAATAGGTTAGATTAGATTTTATATATTAATAATCCCTATCAAGAAATATCATTGCAGGATCAGACCACAGGAGAGACCGATTCTTCAAAAGAAAACATGCTTTCATGATGCTGCAACACCACGCTGCAGCACTATTTGTTTTTTTTACGATGCTGCAACACCGCTGCGCCGCACTATTGATCTTTCACGATGCTGAAACACCGCTGTACAGCGTTGTTCAATCCTCCGATGCTGCAACACCAATGAAGAACACTGGTGACTCTCTCCCTAATGCTGAAACACCATNATGCCATTCTTGTGATAGTGGATAAGTTAACCAAGAGTTCTCATTTCATTCCGGTTAGAGACACTTACGATGTCACTGATGTGGCACGTGTGTTTGTAAGCGAGGTTATCCGTTTACATGGGATACCTAAGAAGATAATTTCAGATAGGGACTCCAAGTTCACTTCTAGATTTTACAGTCAGCGTTGGGGACTCAGTTTACAGTCAGCGTTGGGGACTCAGTTGAACTTAAGTACAACTTATCATCCTGAAACAGATGGGCAAACTGAGAGAGTAAATCAATTCATGGAATATAGGCTTAGGATGTATGTCATGGATAATCAAACCCAGTAGGAGAAGTACCTACCTTTGGTGGAGTTTTCCTACAATAACAGTTATCATAGTTCCATCGGAATTCCACCCTACAAAGCTTTGTAAGGGAGGCCATGCATAACGCCATTGAGTTGGGATAGACTAGAAGACCGAGTAACAGTTGGGCCAGAATTGATTCAAGAAATGGAGGAACAGGTGATTCAGATTAGGCAGAGACTAAAGGAAGCACATGATAGGTAGAAAAGCTATGTAGATGCAGACATGACTGACCAAAGTTATGAAGTGGAAGACCAGGTTTTCATTCATATCAGGCCTAATAAGAGTACCATACGGTTTGGGAAGGGGACAAAATTTTCACCTCGGTTTATAGGACTATTCAGGATCCAAGACAAAATCGGACCCATTGCATATCGTCTTGTACTACCACCCCACTTGCATAAAACTCATAATGTATTTCATGTATCTCTTTTACGTCATTATGTTGCTGATGAATCACATAAACTAAATTGGAAGGAATTCAGGTATCGTATGTGGGAACCCTCACGGTAGAACCATTACACATATTTGACCATAGAGTCCGACAGCTCAGGAATCGTTTGGTAGACCAAGTTAAGGTCCAGTGGGACAAGTATAGTCCAAGATCTACTACTTGGGAAGACGCCGAGACACTACGACGAGACTATCCCTCACTTTTTTTACCACCTCGAGAACATGTTTCTCGAAGGTGGGGTGTATGTAACACCACCTTTTGACTTAGACAACCAAGATTACCTGAGGCCTATATACTTTATTTTCTAGTCACAGTGAAACTA
>JZKD02S1112371.1:1340894-1373308 GCA_000966675.3 Picea glauca | reverse complement strand
TGTTGTATGTTGCTTGATGACACATGAAGAAATATTAATAATTGTTAAGAAGGTATAAAATTGTTTAAGCTTATAAACAACTGATTCACCCCCCCTCTCAGTTGTTTTGGTATTTCCAACAAATTATTTCTTAACATACATTCATTAATACACTTCCCACAAAGAAAAAAGCACCACAGTAATTACTCAGATCTAGCACTTAGAAATGATAAATAGGTTATACTTAATAGATTAAACACTTAGCATCTTATGTATCATATCTAGCATGAATTCATATCTCATAAGCATAAATCATCAATAGATCTCTCTAAACATATCAGAGCGCTTAGCAAGAGAGAGACAAACACATCAACACAATACACAGAGTTACCATGGGTCACCCCCACCCTGGGGCTACATCCACAAAGTGTTCTTCTGTTATTATCTTTTGTAAACCAAGTTAGAGCACAAAGACTTCACGATCCTACCCCGCTTAGGAAAAGGGATCTGTGTAGCTCGCTAGATCCTCTTTCCCCAGGTAGATCCAAGCACTAAGTCCTCCCCTTACCCGTGCACTCAGCACTTACAATACTTACAGTAGGCATAGAGCTCTTACAGTCACACAGATGTCTGATCACATAGATCTACTTTATGCACTAAGACACATCACACACCTCCCTTTTCATATGCATCTCCTACCCTTCTATTTATACATACAAAAGGCCTAAATAAGGGCCGATATCCCTTTCCCATTACAATATTCCCCAAAAGCCCCAAAAGCCCAAAAATCCCTAAAAAGGGGCAGAGATCCCGTGATCTCCTCTTCACCATGCGCTCCTTCTCTGACTGGATGTCGAAGTACCAAAAACAGTCAAATATGACCAAGTATTCCTCAAAACTTGGTCAAGGGCCAAAAATGGTATAACTTCATATCAATAGTGGTTCTTGGATTTAGGGAGGTAAATCTATATAGGTTGAGGGGCTAGCCTATGAGTGTTATGGCCAACAAGGGAAAATAGACATATGAGGAGGAGTAGGGAGATCCACGAGTGGTGAGGCATGTGGCCCCACTAGTAGTACCAACTCAGAGGGAGCCAAAGTTTAGAGGGAGTCATCCCTCGAGATCTAGGAGGGAGGAGTAGCCTCCCAGGAATATGTAGAGGATAATAGACATGGAGAAGATGGACCCTGAGGTTGTGTAGACTCTTAGGGAGTTAGATTTCATAAGGATCTTGAAATAACATAGTGAGCCTGATCCCATGAAGATTCAACTAGATTAGAGGGAGAGATGGTCATCTTGAGGGAGTTCCCTCTCAGGTTCAAGTCGGAGAGAGACATTTTGCAGGACTAACAAACATGTGTCATGGTTTGAGGAGGCCTGACAAGAGTTTCATAGGTAGGATTATTCTAGGGCATGTGAGACTTCCATGGAGAATACACTTATCTCAAAAGGGTTTTCTATAGTTACAGAGGAGGAATCTATTGAGGGGTCCTAAATCCGTTTAAATCAATAACATGAACCAAACCCACCACCGAGGCCCAATTAGACTCTACAACATTTGATAATGGAATGGTTCTCCAGATCTGTCGATCCAGCCAAATAATTGATGTGCTTTATGTGGTTATATACATGATATATTATTATGAAATTTCCTCCTTCAGTTTAAACATTCTCTTTGTATTTTATTTTATTAGGTGGGTTTTCTAAAATATGTGTGTTGATATAAACCAACTGGGTAAAAGGGGAGATCTTAACTACCGAAGAAGGTTGAGCTTGGGATAACCCTTGTACTCAAGCATGTAAACAAATATTTTCACACCTGTGAAAATCCTAGTACTAATACATCAACTTGGTATTTCAATTATTGAATGAGATACAATTATCAAAAGAAAACATACATGCGATAAAAAACGATGGCAAGAAAAATAGTTTCCTTAGCTCTAATCATTAATCACACATTAACACAATGATTTTCTTTCCATCATTAAGAATAAGAACTACAAAAAAATATTTAATTAACTAACTTATCAATAGATTCAAAAAACTCTTACTCATTACAACATCCATTCATGAAACAAGGTTGGAAGTAGTTCCTCCTCCAATCCAATCACACATGCCTTTGATAAAATATAAAAAAAACTCCGGTCCTAAACAAGACTTTTGAATTAAGGTAGTTCATAAATAGTTATTTACAATTCCAAAAATGAGGCTCTTTTCCAAAACCATCGACCCTTTCTAAAAGGTTGATCCTCTTATTTATAACAAATCATTAACTAAAAATAACTATCAAAAGTGAAAGCTAAGTAAAACAAAACATCACCACATGGTGCTTCCATCTCTCTGTCTTCTGAGAGTAATCGAATGGTTTCACTGAAGTGGATGAATCTTCTCATACTCTGACCATTTGAAAAAGAGTTCCTCGCATGTGTTGGCATACGAGAATCTGTGTTGGTCCATCAGGGCATAAAGTATCTCCTTTACTTCTACTTCCCGTGCCTGATACTTGACTATTTTAACACTTAACTATTGTAATATTGTTTGAGCCTTGATCGGATTCTCCGTGAACTATTGTACTTGTCTTGGTGCCATGTTCACCACCTTTTCTATCTCTACAGTCCATGCCGATTTTTGTTCTGCATGTTTTTTAACTATGTCATGCAAGTCGACAAAGTCCTCAGGTGAGCCGAATTCTGGGAGACAAATGTCTTTCATATCCTTTGGTTATTTGAAACCATTTTATTCAATATCCTTACTAGGTTTTTATTGGTTGATTCTTCCACTCCATTTCCCAGTGGTTAATAATGTGTAGAGTATATAATTATGATTTATTTGTCTAGAGAAAACTCTGTCAATAGGGTGGAAGAGAAGTAATATGCATTATAAAAAGCTAGGATAGAAGGGACACCAAACCTCATGATCAGTTGTTGTTCTATGAATCAGATTACCACCTTCTCGTTTACATGGGTTAGAGGGATGGCCCTTGTCCATTTCATGAAATAATTGGTGGCATTAAGTATATACTTATGTTGTTTTGAAGAGCTTGGTGTAATTTCTCCTATGATATCTAAACCCCATTTCTCAAAGGGTCTAGAAACAGTCACCAGTTGGAGGGGGACTCCTGCTCTCTTCTCTCTCCCAGTGTTTATTTGACAAGTTTTACAGTTCCTAGCATATGTGTGAGTGTCCTTGAACAAAGTGGGCCAATAATAGCCAAATATCAATATCTTATGAGCGATGGCGTTTCCTGCAAAATGTCCACCGACAGGGCCATCATGGAGCTCCTTAAGAAATTTGTCTACATCTTCACGTTTGAGACATCTTAAAAATACCCTATCATAATTAATATTAAAGAACACTGAATTTATGAGGTGATATTGTGCATTTTTTAACCCGATAGATCTCCTTTCCCTACGGTTGAGATTTTATGGACAAGTCCCATGGTGTAGGAGATAAGTTATATTTCCGTACCAAGACTCTTGTCCTGGGGACATGTATGAAACTTTTCCACACCATAATGCCATTTCATTCTCCCACCCAAAATCTTCATTTACTTGGTCCTGGGCTTCGACTGCAAGTTTACATAACCCTTTCCCTTTAACTAGTTTGGCAGGTTTTGTATCTAGATCGAATTCTTAAACTACTGCCATCCAATTCCCTCTTATTTCCCCCATCTCCTATTGTTCTTTCCCCCATCTCCTGTTGAGTGAATAGGGATCGGACCACAGGGTGAGGCATGATTACTTTGGTGTGGTTATTGAGGATGTAAGACCTGAAGTGTTTTACTGCATTATAAACTGCATAAGCCTGTTTATATACGGCATGATAATTTAGTTCGGCTCCTTGGATGTTAGTGCTCATGAACGAGACCAGGGCCTCATTGTTTTCATCATCCTTTCAAGTCAATACCGCAGCTAACTATTGGTCGGAGGTGAAAGTATAGTGGAAGAAATATATATTGAAATCATGACTTCTTAATACAGAGGCTTGAGATATAGCAGTTTTGATGTTGCTGAAAGAATCCTTTCATTCATCATCCCACTTGAATTCGACATCTTTATGAATCATCTTTTGTAAGGGTTTGATAGTTTCCGTGAAATCGAGAGTGAATTTCCTTAGGAAATTGATTTGTCCAAAAAAAGACTGCATAGCTTTCTTGTTTTGAGGAAACGAGAGTTGAGCTATGGCCTTAATCCTTTCTGGGTCTATGCGAATTCCTTCTTGAGATATAATGTGGCCTAGCATCTTACCTTCCTCGACACCGAAAATAGTTTTCTTAGGATTTAAGGATATACCGTATTTCCTACACCTTTAGAAAATCTGAGTTAAGTGTTGGATGTTCTCTTATTTGTTCTTTGAATACACAGTTACGTCGTCCAGATACACTACCACACACTTGTTGATTAGTCCCCAAAATTCTATGTCCATGGCCCTTTGGAAGATCACCCCTATGTTGATTAACCGAAAATGCATGTGTTTATAAGTGAAGTTTCCCCACTTTGTTCGGAAGGTGGTTTTCAAAGAATCTTCCTCTGAAACTAGGACTTGGTTGTAACCTGAGAAACCTTCTAGTAGAGAGAAAATATCTGAGCCAGACACGGTCTGTAGGAGTTGCTCCATTGGCGGGAACGACTAATTGTCGTTTTCTGAAGCTCTGTTGAGGTTCCTAAAATCTACGCATAAGCATATTTCTCCAGACTTCTTCCTCACAGGGACTAGATTTTCTACCCACATGGAATGCCTAACCTAGAAGATGATTTTGGCATCTAAATGTTTCTTCAATTCCTAATACATGAGAGGTTCCAGGGATGGGTGATACTTTCTTAGCTTATGTTAGAAGGGTTTCACTTTAGGTTTTAATGGGATAGTGTGTTGAATGAGGCAAGTATCATAAGTTTTCAGATCTTGATAGGACCATGCAAATACATCTTGATATTGTATGAATAGTTTGAGATAAGCATCCCTTTCCTCCTTAGATATAATCATGCCAAGATTTATATTCTTTGGGTTTTCCAAGGTTCCGAGATTTATAGTTTCATGCAGGAGATAGGAGCTACCGGTATTTGCATTTTTAGGTCCCTTAAATCGTTCCTTCAGGTCAAAAAGATTTTCCAAATTGGTTATCCCTTTTAGGATTGTGTGAGACTTCGATTTTTCAATAGGTTGACTTGCCCGATTCTCAGTTCCTATTGATTGTTCCTGGAATACTTCATCGTCAATAGCTAAGTCTTTGAAATTGTCTTGGTTAGTTAGAAAGTTTATGACGTGTTCATCCCCTTTAAAGACTTTCCAATTAGAAATATTGTTGGGCATTGATGGTTTGTAGAGTAGCTCCACAGTGAATTGGGAAGCTTCATAATCTTGTAACGATAACAACCTTGAAGCAGCTGTGGCCAGGGAATCAACACGGATATTCTTTGCTTTGGGGATCTCCATGATGTTGAAAGGTTCAAAATGATCAATTAACCTATGCATTTCTTGTTGATAATTATTTAGGTGTGGGGAAATTAAATGTATAGTATTCCTTACTTATCTAACTATAATCTCCGAGTCTCCGAAAAACTTCAATTCTTTGACGTTTAAGTATATGGATTTATTTAACCCTTGTACTAGAGCTTCATACTCAGCGATGTTATTTGTGCATTCAAATTCTAGTCTATAGGACAGGAAATGATGTTTACCTTTTGGATCAATGAGGATGCACTCTGCCCCTGATCCTTCCTGTGATTTAGATCCATCAAAATATATGGTCCAAATTTGTAAGCGAAAGTTAACCGTTTCTTCCTTCATATTACTTTCTTTCCCTCCAATCTTTGTCCAGTGATTTCTAGCACAATTTCTTGACAGAAGAGAGTTTCCTCTATTGGTATTGGTGAGTTATGAGTAAGAGGGACATCATATGGAAGAGGGGAGAAGTTCCCGAAATAGGAATCGCATGAATAATTTCCTAGCACAGGGAAATATGTCGATGAGGGTTCATTTAGGGTTTCTAGATCAGTGACCGTATGTTTCATATATCTCTCCCTATCAATTCTGATCATATTCTTGTATCCCTTCAGTGGTAGCCAAAGGTGTGCCTAGTCTGTACTAAAGTATCCATTTAAATTCTTAGACCAATCTCGGCTTAATAACAATCCATAAGCTTTTTGGATATCTACTACAATGATGCCAATCACTTGCACAAACTTAGGATGCGTCGCTATCCTGATCATTACATCTCTGAGTTCCCCCATGAATTTGACCTCGGTTTTTTCTAGTTTTATTACATTTTTATCACTCTTGAGAGGGACTTTGCTTAGTTTTTTACAGATAGACAGTGGCATAACATTAGAGGATGATCCCGAATCGACTAAACAATTGTGGAGGTTCCTGTTGAAGACTTCAAATGTTAAAAGGAATAGTGGGACAAATTGTTTTCCCTTCTTATCTTTTGAGTAGGTATTCAGAATTGGTTTATTTACTAGATCTGTGGAAGTTAGATTTATTTCCTGATCATTTCTTGTCGTAGGGTTTTCTACTGATTTCAAAGATTGTAGCAGAAAGTCTTTTTGTTGAGGGATTCTACATATGTCCATAACCGATATATTAGCCTTCAAATTCTTCAAATCTTCAACTATGTTGTACTCCAGTTTGGGCGATTCTCAGCTATGGATGCTAATAGGGTTCTTACAGGGAGAAAAAGGTTCTTTCGAGTGATCGAGAGTTGCTCTTCCTCCCAGAATTTGGGTAGTAGTAGGATCTTTTGAGACAGGAAGACTCTTACTTTGCGTTTGCGCAACCGAGACTTCTGTGGGTGGTTCTTGAACCTGAAAAAGGTCGTCGGATGACATAATTAGGTTAGTATCCCATATCAACATGGATGTATCTTCTGGTGGATCAATCTCTTCCTGATCAACAAAATTTATAACTGAACCGCTTGGTTGTTCGGATAGGGAAACCTCATCTAAAAACCCATTGGCCATCAAATTCATGGAATGCACCCATTGAGGGCATTCTCTTTTAGAGTGTTTTTCCTGGTGATAAGTACATAAAGAATCAGATGCTACATTCCCTATATCGATATTTAAGTTAGCTGGGGGAGGTTCAATTTCTTTTAACAATGGGTTCCTTTTAAAGAAAGGCTTATAGGGTCTTTGGCCTTGGTTTCCTTCAAATTCATTTCTCTTCATGTCTATGATCTCGTTTAATAATTTATTAACCATCCATTGTAGATCTTCTATGTCTCCATTACTCTTGTCAGGAGTCTGTTCTTCTTGTTTCCCTGGTGGTCTAGTCAACAATAGTCCTCTCCTGGGAGGAGTTTGAACTTATTTCTTAACTAAAGAGACCTGCCCTTCTTTACACCCTTTCATATGGAATTCTATCGTTTTGTCTTCTTCAAAATTCTCAGCCAAGGTTCGTTTGGCAACCCTCTTCAAAAACATGGAAATAGAATCTGGGAGCGCATTAGCATATACTTTGATTTGCAAGTCCTGATTTCGTTTAGCTTTGGGCTGAAATTTGTTTAAGATGGTTGTGAATCTTTGATTGAAATCTTTAACCTTTTATTTTGAACTCATGGTGGCTGTGAACAATTAATCCATCATACCTCCTCTAGTGGTTTCTTCATCAAATTTATCTAAAAAATCCAATTGAAAATTTTTCCAACTAGTTATGGATCCTACGAGTAGGTTAAAATACCATGTGGAGGCTGAGTTCAAAAAAATGTAAGGGAACAAATTGCAAACTATGTATTCATGTTGGACATTCATAAGTCTAATTGCTAGTATAAATTTCTTGATATGATCTTCAAGCAATCCTGAAGTCTCGGGGTCGAATTTAGGAAGTAACTTCTCCAGGTGTTGGGGAATATTATGCACTATCCCTGGGATGGCCAAAGCATCTTCAACCAATCAAGTTTGATTGTTCTGAGGTGGATTTCCCCCTTCTTCATCATGGTCATTTTTATCTTCCATATATTCGGATTCTGAGTTAAACTCCTCTTCTTCTGAAAAATCATCTGGTTCAGAGACGTCATCGACTGGCGTTTCAGGGATCAGATTAAGAGGATATTCAATTTTGGTGATTGTGAAATCTATTAGGTAATATACCGTGTGCACAAAAACTTCATCGGGAGTATTGACCACTGGTCTACTTATTTTTTTCTTCGAGAAAATATTGGAGCTAAAGACAACATGTCAATTTGTCGGGCATATGCTCTTATGATTCTTCTGAATTGATTTAATTCCTTGTGAGGGAGAGTGTAAGGTATGTCAGGGATCACACATTCTTCCTCGGGCTATGGTGATTCACTCTTTTTAGGAGTACTTAGTGTGTTTGGGTTGTCTTGGGAATGACTAGCCATGCATGTGGGTTGTTTTTGAATCTACGGGCTGTCTGAAATATTATATGAAATATATACTTAGCCATTCATTCTTCATGACCTCCTTCTAGCGCCAATTCTATTGATGGATCCTAAATCCATTTAGTTCAAAAACAGGAACCAAACCCGCCACCGAGGCCCAATTGGACTCTGCAACATTTAATAGTGGAATGGTTCTCTAGATCTTGCAATCCGACCAATTTATTGATGGGCTTTACGTTTTCTTATGAAGTCTCCTCCTTCAGTTTGGACTTTCTCTTTTTGTATTTTCTCTTAGGTGGGACCAATATGAGATGTAAGCCGGTATAAACCAACTTGGAAACAAACAATATTAAGTTTAACTACTGGGGAAGAGGCTGAGCTTGGGATAACCCGATACTGAAGCATGCAGACGAAAATTTTATACCACAGGCCTAGTACTAATACGTTAACCATGTGAGCATCCAATTACTGTCTGAGATACTAATTATCGAAAATAAAACACATATGTGTAAGATAATGGCAAGAAAAATAATTCACCTACTCTAATCATCCATCACATAATAACACAACGATTCATCTTCATCATAAAGAAACGAACTATAAAATATTGCATCGAATAACTTAACAATAGATTCAATAGCTCTTACTCATTACAACATCCATTCATGAAACAAGATAGGAAATAATTCTTCTCCACGTCCAATCACAGATGCATTTGATGAAAATATAACTTTTCTCTAATCCAAAAGGACTTCTCAATTAAAGCTAGCTCATAAATAGTTCTTAACAAAGAAAAAAAATATTTTCTTGCAGCAACCATTGACCTTTAACTAATTGGTCGATGTTCTTATTTATAACATAAAATTCAACTGAAAATAACGACTAAGTGTAGATAAGTAAATTTTTTTTTCAATGTGGCATTCTCTTCTAATAGTTTTTCTAACATTCAACTCAAGATATCACTTGAAAGGGTGAATTTTCTCATACTCTGACCAAATCATGAACAACTCCTCGCAGGTTTGGGCGTATGGAAATCTGTGATGTTCCATCGGGGCCACGTAAATTTCTCTGATCTCCACCTAATGTGCTTAATACTTGATCAGACTAGCACTTAAGTGTTGAAGCACATCTCGAGCACTGATTGGATGTTCCAAAAATTGTTGCACCTCTCCTGGCGTTGTGTCGATCACCTTTGCTAGTCTTTTGGCCCATGAAGAATCTTTCTTGGTGTACATTTCAACTATGTCGTGCAAGTCGATGAATTCGTCGGGTGTGTCGAAATTGGGCAGTTTGATATCTTTCATCACATGATTGATATTAACACAGTGTCTCTCGCACTTGGCCCATTTCTCTTGAATTTCTCGGTGTGGTTCTCGAGACATTTTGGCCCAATACTCGGTTGACATTTTTATGCGTTCAAGAATTTTTTTCGCTCAACACTCGGATGCCATGTTCTTGTTTATCTTGGCCCTACTGGACTGCACCAATGTATTCTATTCCTTTTGCGGCTTCTTTTTCTTTCTCATACCATCTCTTCATATCCTTGCATGTTGCAAGTGCCATGAGAGTATCCTCCTCGAGTTCATCTATTCTTGCAGTAAATAAGTGTCACTCGTTTGTGAACTTTCTATATGCCTCCTAGAACTTGCTCCTTAAATATATTGTGGCCTGCGTGGCATACTGATAATACTTAGCCAGATGGCACAAATGTTCTAGTTCTTTTAGGTAGGAAAACAATTCCTTTTCATCCCTTTTTTCTCTATCTAGGGTGGCGTCTGAGATTGCTCTCCCTATGCCGATAAGTTTGTAAGTTCTGGCATTTTCTGTGTTTATCAAATCTTCCTCTGTAGTGGTAAGGATGGAGTGATCCAATGTAATCCTCCTTTTCTTGTTGGTCCATTGGACAATATCCTTCCTCTTTTGATCATAGGTGATCCCATATATATCGACTACCTCGTCCACAGGTTGGGGAATATGATGATCACCCCATGTGAGTGTGTTTCCCAAACTTCCAGTGGTGTATATTTTTGAAGATCAGGTTCTTGAACTTCCTCATTGTGCTCCGAAGGATTGGACTCTATCTGTTTCTTGTCAAGGATATGAGTATCGAGCAAAATAGAGGCGTCGAGAATAGAATCGATACTTGCTTGTTCATCGACCGTTGAAACACCAATTTCCTTTTGTGGGTATCCTTCCTTTGGCTCATCCGGTTTTGACTTGTCCTTAAGACTGTCTGTCAGGTTTCCAGTACATTAGGACTCTTTGTGTCGAGGCCACTCTCGACTTCCTTTTATTTATGTTGGACCTCCTGGGTTTGGACCCTGGGAACAAAAGAAGAATTCTTCTCAGGTCCCTTTTCTTCTTGGAAACATACAAGAATCCTGAGAGATACCTCTGGGATCTCATCACCATCATATATATTTACCAAATCGCTCAAGCTATTTACCTAGACCATTTTTGGCTGAGTCACCACACTTTTCGGTGACCCAACTGATGACGTTGTTAATTCAAGTTCATCGAACCTGACAATTTTATCAACATATATAAATTTGGGACAACTTGTACCCACTTGGATTCTCTCTGGGTTATTACCAAGTGATCCTGTCATTTCTGATAGGTCTTGGTTAATTTGTAACTAATTAAACACCTGCTATGCCCATTCCAACATGAGAATTCCCCTTTCCTTTGCATCCTGTACCAAATGGATATCTATGCCTTGTGCTTGGGCTATCAAGGGGGCTTCGACTACTTCATATGCTATCCATTTTTCTCTGCCCCTGAGGGCCTCTTGAGCCGATTGTTCCAATACTGTCACTTTCTCATCCCAACTCATGGCCTTGAACCTGGTTGCTTTAGGGTCAACCATCCTCATCATTACCTCATCCCAGTTTTGAGCATTTTCGGTGAATATCTCATCTTCAAACCTGTCATGGGCGTATGGCCAAAATGACGATACTTGTGATGTGTTCTTCAAGACCAGACCCGTTGGGTCATGCTTGCGAAAATGGCCAATCTGGAATAAGAACTCCAATTGTATTAATCTTTCTTTCTTGGCTTGTGCAGTGTCCTTTACCATATAGAAACCTATATGAAATCCATAAGGTATGAATGCCCGCTTCTTATCTTTTACCAGAGTAGAATTGTAACCTTGAAGGATGGTCTGATAACAAATTTCCCCTACTACTAGTCGATTAGGGACATACATAGGTAATAGGTTTGGTGCTCCAGTGGCTTCGAAATCCCTAATGTACGTATCGCATTCATCCAGGTACCAGTGGACAACTTTTGATATAATATTTTTGGCCACATTCGGCAGCCTTGGACACTCTTTCTTGAACAAAAAAAAATGAATACGTGCGATAAATTGATCGCATATGAGAGAGTAGGATTTCTTGTACCTGTTCTCCCACAAGATTCCGAAATATACATGGACTGGGAGTTTTGAGGCGTGCCATCTCAGGTTCATTCCAGCAAAGGAATTTATGGCACAGATGACATTCAATAAATAAGAATCGATGTATAAGGATGGGTTTTCTCCCTCTTTCGACGTCTGAGCTTGTCATATGCAAGTGCTCAGATGTTTGGAGAATATGGCACCCTAGTTAAAACCTATTCTAGAAATGGATATAGTATAATCTAGAGGAATCCAAGCCTCTGAAAACCTAGAGAAATATTTCTCCCCATGCAACCATCAAAGGAGTACCATTAGAGAGATATACGGCTCCCTTAAGTTGGTCATCGTGTACCAGCCGGAGGTATGATTGGTGAACTTTTTATCCTCTCTCCACCACGAAGCCATCACCTTGCCAATGTCATTTTTCTCATAGAATCTCATAACAAAATCAGTGTTCAGCCTCTCCTCTAGCTCTCTGATCTTGTAGTAATTTTGAACCTCTACTGGAAGGAAAACCCTGACACACTCACCATTGTCGTTGTTAATAAAACATCTTTGTGTGTTACTGTGATCAATAAGACACTTCAGGAGTTCTATGCAGGGGAATACTAGAGTTCTGCTCGCTACCTTGTGTAGATACACCCTTCATACATTCGTGAGGACTTCATCGTCGAGTTTTCTTATAACAGGATCAATGTGTAGGGTATATTCAGGGAATTCTTCCTGCTTGATCTTATGGAAAATTTCTCCCTAGTGTGAGAGTACTATATTGGTCCCTACGCTTACCTCCATGTCTTCGAAGGCCGAGGGCTAAATGAAAACCTCCTTCTTGGTGGATGTCTTGATGATGGACACAATCTTTGGAGTGAATTCCAATTGTTTCATGACCGCTGGGGAAGAACTCCCTCCCACCTCTGGTTCCTTTAGCTTCAGTTCTCTTGGATATTTCTTGGTGGTGGTTTTCTTGGAGGCATTTTTCCTACAAATGAAACAATCCTTTAGGGCCAACATACAGAGAAATATTGTATCATAATATATATGTGAGGTAAAAACACAACAAAATCCAGATTAGCACATACCTGTAACGCTTGCTAAACTCTGTGATTTAATACTCACGATATCTTGGATACTTGTTATGGATTGCTCGACTCACTCCTCTGTCTGACCTGAAATTCTTTGTGCATAGAATGATCTTGTTTACAATGACTCAAAATAATTTCATGGGAAGATCTTACCAGTCGTATCAACCAATTAATTCAAGTGATGAGTGAAATTTAAACAAATCTACCACCAAATCTCTACAATTTAATTCATCATGGGTTGACGACGAAGGTGTGAAGGGTGATGTGTTGTATAGATAGGTTCAAACGGTCCTTTTGATTCATGCACGAATTAGAAATTAATGCGAGATTTTGGAATTAATTAGCGCTTTAAATGCGTCGTATCTAGCGTTAAAACATCCCATCGTGTCTCTTTCTGAGTGGGTAGGTCAGGGATCGACGATGCATGGTGAATATTTTGTTGGAAACCTCATGTTTATAACTTTTGACGTCCATTTATTTCGTCGTACAGAGATGATGTGGAAAATATGACTCAGGGTGTGAATCGAGCCTTAGGAAGTGCAAACGACTCAAGGGAAAACTCGTTCATATGTTTAACCACTTTGGCAACGACACGTGATAGGTGGGGGAAAATGGTTTTATCTTGTATCCCAATCAGATTTGGGGTTTTCAATAAGATGCTTGTGTCAAACTAAACCTAGGACTACTGATACTGAAAAGTATCGGGGTCGGCAGTTGGAGGGGGCAATAAACCCGTCATGCCCTTTTTACGGACCTACTTTCTCAAAAAACGCGTCGATGCCGAGAGTTTTGGGGATCGACTATCGGTGTTTCTTTTATTCTTTTGTAAGTGCTTACTCCTTCATCCTTTTTTTGTTACTGAAGGGATCGATCATCGACGATATCCTTGGTGAAGCTCATCATGAAAGAAAATTCCCATCTTTCGACACTGATGAATATCGACGGTCGGCTACCTTGGTTCTCTTGAGTGATTTCATTTGATGCTTAATCCTTTCCGATGCCGAATTTCTTAAGCACATCGGGGAAAAGTCTTGACTATCGATTCTTTAATTAAATGTTAGTCTTTTTAAGTTATGGGTTTTCTCATGTTCAAGCAAACTTTGAGAGACTTAAATGAGAAACAAAATGATAATCAAAGGCAACATTTTCCATACTGAAGTCAAATCAGATAGTGAAAAAAGATCAAGTGGTACCCCAAAAGAAAAATTTGACAGAGAATTTTTAGGGTGTGTTGAGTGCTCAAAAAATGACGATTTATTGGGCGAAAGAAGAATCACTATTCCTCCTTCAGGCTTGACTGATATGAAAGCTAGTGGAGAACTTAACTGGTTTTAAATCAGATCCTCTTTTACCCTTGCATTTGAAATTATCTAGCTGATGCTTCCGGGTTTTCCTGTGGGGTTTTCCACATTTATTCCTCCTTCGTTTCCTGTAACCCTGACTCATGCCCCTTTTGACAAAAATCTAGTAAAGTATTCACTGGAATGAAGCCTTTAGTTACCTTTAATCACTTGCTACGATGTTGCTACACTGCTAGCAAGTGTCCATAGCCTCGACGGAGTCACCCCAACATCATAGACCTTTCTCCACTACCAAAAAGTTTCTATAGCCCCAACGGATATATCTGCATACCCTCTCCCACTGTTCACTCATTTGATAAAGTCAATTTCATTTCGACAGAATTCCATGAGTGAGTGAGAGAGGATGACGTTTGTTTAATGTGAAAAGTGAGATGGTTAAGGTGAATCCTTTGCTAGCTTCATATTCGGGGTTCATGTAGTCCCTTTTATCTTACCAACTTTCCCTTAAGGTTTCACCAGACCACAGGGTAGACACTTATGTATTTTTCCAAAGTTGTTCATCTTCACGGGTTAGATAGAGAACTCCTCAAAGAAACCACAGGTTCTCGACGCTTCTTGTGTTGTCTATGAGTGATGAATTAGGAGAGACGTTAGCTATGACACATGATTTGGCGTCAACCATTGTCTTTATAAACACAACCTTCAAAAGTGCATAAGTCCAAAATAAAAAAATAAAGTAAAATAAATTCGCAATTGACCCAGCTGAAACAAAAATCATGAAATATGCACACAAAACATAAAATAAAACTCATTTTTTTTTGTTTAATGGAAATATTGTTTTAGGGCTTGGCCATTTACTGAGAGGGCATCAGGTTCCCCCCTAAGAGTTTTTAACCGATAAGTTCCTGCCCCAATCTTCTCAGCCACCTGGAAAGGTCCAAGCCATAGATTCTAAAACTTAGAATGTTTTCCTTTTGTCTCGTTTGCTCTGTCTCATTTTAGGACCAAGTCTCCTACTTCAAAATTCTTCTCTTTAGCCTTATTCTTATCAAACCATATTTTCACTATCTATTGGTGGGATATGAATTTTGACTTAGCCTTTTCCATTTATTATTCAAGCATGAGCAGAGTGTCAATTCTTTGTTGGATCACCGATGAAGGCTATCCTTCAGAATCTTGGGCTAGTTGAAGAGATGGAAGATAAAGACCGTTCATGAGAATGGCTTCCTATCTGTACACTAGAAAGTATGGGTAATTTCCTATATCTTCCTTAGGTGTGACTCTATCTTCCCATAAAGCGTTGTGGAGTAAATTATGCCAATTCCTTTGGTTATATACAACTGTTTTCTTCAATATCCTTACTAGGTTTTTATTGGTTGATTCTACCACTCCATTTCCCCGTGGGTAATAATTTGCAGAGTATCTAATTATGATTCATTTTTCAAGAGAAAAATATGTCAATAGGGTGGAAGAGAAGTAAGATGCATTATCAAAAACTAGGACAGAAGGGACACCAAACATCGTGATCAGTTGTTTTTCTATGAATCATATTACCACCTGCTCATTTACATGGGTCAGAGGGATGACCTCTTCCCATTTCATGAAATAATCGGTGGCAGTAAGTATATACTTATGCTATTTTGAAGAGATTGGTGTAATTTACCCTATAATATCTAAACCCCATTTCTCAAAGGGCCTAGAAACGGTCACCAGTTGGAGTGGGATTGTTGCTCTCTTCTCTCTCCCAATGCTTATTTAACAAGTTTTACATTTCCTAGCGTAGGTGTGAGCATCCTTGAACAAAGTGGGCCAATAATAGCCAATTGTCAATATCTTATGAGCGGTGGTGTTTCCTGCAAAATGTTCACTAGTAGGGCTATCATGGAGCTCCTTAATAACTTTGTCTACATCTTCACGTTCGAGACATATTAAAAATACCCCATTATAATTAATCTGAAAGAGTACTGAATTTATGAGGTGATATTGTGAATATTTTAACCCGAGATCTCTCCTTTCCCTAGGGTTGATATTTTCTGGACAAGTCCCATAGTGTAGGAGATAAGTTAGCTTCCTGTACCAAGACTCTTGTCCTATGGATATGTATGAAACTTAGCCACACCATAATTCCATTTCATTGTCCCACCCAGAATCTTCATTTACTTGGTCCTGGGCTTCAACTACGAGTTTGCATAACCCTTTCCCTTTAACTCGTTTGGCAGGTTTATATCTATATCGAATTCTTAAACTACTTCCATCCAATTCCCTCTTCTTTCCCCCATCTCCTGTTGAGTGAATAGGGATCATACCACATGGTGAGGCATGATTACTTTGGTCTGGTTCTTGAGGATGTAAGACATGAAGTGTTTTATCGCTTTATAAACTACATAGGCCTATTTATCTACGGCATGATAATTTAGCTAGGCTCCTTGGAGGTTAGTGCTCATGAACAACATCGGGGCCTTATTCTTGTCATCATCCTTCTGAGTCAATACCACAACTAATTATTGGTCGGAGGTGAAAGTATAGAGGAAGAAATATCTATTGAAATTGAAACTCCGTAACATGGGGGCTTGAGATATAACATTTTTGATGTTGCTTAAAGAATCCTTTCGCTCATCATCCCACTTGAATTCGACATCTTTATGAATCATATTTTGTAAGGGTTTGATAGTTTTCGTGAAATCGAGAGTGGATTTCCTTATGAAATTGATTTGTCTGAAAAAAGACTGCATAGCTTTCTTATTGTGAGTCAACGAGAGTTGAGCTATGGCCTTAATCCTTTCTGGGTCTATGCGAATGCCTACTTGAGATATAATGTGTCCTACCATATTACCTTCCTCGATGCCAAAAATAGTTTTCTTAGGATTTAAGGATATACCATATTTCCTACACCTTTCAAAAGTCTGAGTTAAGTGTTGGATGTGCTCTTGTCTATTCTTTGAATACATAGTTACGTCATCCAGATACACTACTACACACTTGTTGATTAGTCCCCTAAATTCTATGTCCATGGCCCTTTGTAAGGTTTCCCTTGCATTGATCAACCCAAAAGGCATGCGTTTATAAGTGAAGGTTCCTCACTTGGTTCGAAAGGTGGTTTTCAAACGATCTTCCTCTGAAACCAGGAGTTGGTTGTAACCTGATAAACCATCCAGTAGAGAGAAAACATGTGAGCTAGACTTGGTTTGCAGGAGTTTCTCCATTGGAGGGACTAGCTAATTGTCCTTTTATGAAGCTCTGTTGAGGTTCCTAAAATCTATGCATCAACATATATCTCCAGACTTCTTCCTCACAAGGACCGGATTTTCTACCCACGCAGAATGCCTAACCTGGAATATGATTTTGGCATCTAAACGTTTCTTCAATTCCTAATACATGAGAGGTTCTAGGGATGGGTGATACTTTCAGAGCTTCTGTTGGAAGGGTTTCACTTTGGGTTTTAACGAGATAGTGTGTTGAATGATGAGGGTATCATAAGTTTTCAGATATCGATAAGACCATGTAAAGACATCTTAATATTGTCTGAACAGTTTGAGATAATCCTTCCTTTCCTCCTTAGATATAGTCATGCCGATATTTATAGTTTTTGGGTTTTCTGGGGTTCTGATATTTATATTTTCATGCAGGGGATAGGAGCTACCGGTCTTTTCATTTTTAGGTCCCTTAAATCGTTCCTTTAAGTCAAAAATATTTTCCAAATTGGCTATCCCTTTCAGGATTGTGTGAGACTTCAATTTGTCAATAGGTTGAACTCTCCGAGGTTTAAGTCTTGTTGATTGTTCCTGGAATACTTCATCATCAATAGCAAAGTCTTTTAAATTGTATTGTTTAGTTAGAAATTTTATCATCTATTCATCTCCTTCAAAGACATTCCAATTAGAAATATTTTTGGGCACCGATGGTTTGTAGAGTAGCTCCACAGTGAACCAAGAAGCTTCATAATATTCTAATGGTGATAGACATGAAGCAGTTGTGGCTAGGGAATCAACAAGGATATTCTTTGCTCTCAGGATCGCTATGATGTTGAAAGCTTCAAAATTCTCTATTAACCTATGCACGTCCTATTGATAATTATTTAGGTGCAGGGAAATGCAATGTGTATTATTCATTACTTGTCTAACGATAATATCTGAGTCTCTGAAAAACTTCAATTCTTTGATGTTTAAGTTTATTTATTTCTTTAGCCTTTGTACTAGAGCTTCATACTCGACGATGTTATTTGTGCATTCTAATTTTAGTCTACATGACATGAAATGACATTTACCTTTCAGATCAATGAGGATGCACCCTGCCCTTGATCCTTCCAGTGACTTAGATCCATCAAAATATATGTTCCAAATTTGTGAGCGAAAGTTAACCATTTCTTCCTTCTTATTACTTTCTTTCCCTCCTATCTTTTGTCCCATGATTTCTAGCACATGGTCTTGACAGAAGAGGGTAACTTTCCTCTGTCGGTATTGGCGATTTCTCTTGAAAAAAAAATTTAGAGTTCTGAGTAAGAGGGACATTATATGGAAGAGGGGAGAAGTTCCTGAAATAGGAATCGTAGGAATAATTTCCTAACACAGGGAAATCTTTCGATGAGGGTTCGTTTAGGGTTTCTAGATCAGTGACCGTATGTTTCATATATCTCTCCCTATCAATTTTGATCATATTCTTGTATCCCTTCAGTGGTATCCAAAGTCATTCCCAGTCTGTACTAAGGTATCCATTTAACTTCTCAGACCAATCTCGACTTAATAACAATCCATAATCTTCTGGGATATCTACTACAATGATGCCAATCACTTGCACAAACTTAGGATGCATTTCTATCCTGATCATTACATCTCTGAGTTCCCCCATGACTTTGACCTGGGTTCTGTCTCGTTGTATTACATGTTTATCACTCTTGAGAGGGATTGCGTTTAGTTTTTTACAAATAGACAATGGCATAACGTTAGAGGATTCTCCCGAATCGACTAAACAATTATGGAGGTTCACATTGAAAACTTCAAACGTTAAAAGGAATGGTGAGACAAAGAGTTTTCCCTTCTTATCTTCCGAGAAGGCATTCACAGTTGGTTTATTTACTAGATCTATGAAAGTTAGATATCTTTCCTGATCATTGTTTGTCATAGGGTTTTCTTCTGATTTCAAAGCTTGTAGCAGAAAGTATTTTTTCTAAGGGATTCTACATATGTCCATAACCGATATATTAGCCTTCAACTTCTTTAGATTTTCAATTATGTTGTACTCCAATTTGGGCGATTCTCAGGTATGGATGCTAATAGGGTTCTTATGGAGAGAAAAAGGTGCTTTTGGGTGATTAGGAGTCACTCTTCCTCCCGAAATTTGGGTAGTAGTAGGATATTTTGAGACATGCGGAGTCTTACTTTGAGTTTGCACAACCGACACTTCTGCGGGTGGTTCTTGAACCTGAAATAGGTCGTCAGACGACATAATTATGTCAGGATCCCATATCAACATGGTTGTATCTTATGGTGGATCAATCTATTCCTAATCAACAACATTTATAACTGAACTTCTTGGTTGTTCAGTTAGGGAAACCTCATCTAAAAACTGGTTGGCCATCAAATTCATGGTATGCACCCATTGAGGGAAGTCTCTTTCAGAGTGGTTTTCCTACTGATAAGTACTGAAAGAATTAGATGCTACATTCCCTAGATTGATATTTAAGTTAGATGGGGGAGGTTCAATTGCTTTGAACAGTGGGTTCCTTTTAAATAAAGTCTTATAGGGCCTTTGGCCTTGGTTTCCTTTCCCCCCGTTTCTCTTCATGTCTCTGATCTCGTTTGATAATTTATTAACCATGCATTGTAGATCTTCTATGTCTCCATTAACCTGGTGGTCTAGTCAACAAGAGTCCTCTCCTGGGAGGAGGTTGAACTTCTTTCTTAACTAAAGAGACCTAGCCTTCTTTACACCCTTTCATCTGTAATTCTATCGTTTTGACTTCTTCAAAATTCTCAGCTAAGGTTTGTTTGACAACCCTCTTCACAAACATGGAAATAGAAGCTGGGAGCGCATTAGAATATACTTCGATTTGTAACTCCTGAGTTGGTTTAGCTTCAGGATAGAATTTGTTTAAGATGGTTGTGAATATTTGATTGAAATATTTAACCTTTTCTTTTGAACTCATGGTGGCTGCGAACAATTCATCCATCAAAGCTCCTGTAGTGGTTTCTTAGAAAAATTTATCTAAAAAATCCCTTTGAAACTTTGTCCAACTAGTTATGGATCCTATGGGTAGGTTAAAATACCATGTGGAGGATGAGTTCTAAAAAGTGTAAGGGAAAAACCTGCAAACTACATCTTCAATTTGGACATTCATAAGTCCGATCAATAGTATAAATTTCTTGATATGATCTTCAGGAAATCCTAAAGTCTGGGGGTCAAATTTAGAAAGTAACTTCTTCGGGTGTAGGGGAATATTATGCACTCTCAATTATTGGCTTAACCCTTATTTCTTTTCTTGTGCGGTGTCCTTTACCATATAGAAACCTATATGAAATCCATAAGGTATGAATGCATGCTTCTTATCTTTTACCAGAGTAGCATTGTAACCTTGCAGGATGGTCTAATAACAAATTTCCCCTACTACTAGTCAATCAGAGACATACACAGGTAATAGGTGTGGTGTTCCAGTGGCTCAAAAAACCTTGATGTAGGTTTCGCACTCATCCAGGTACCAGTGGCCAACTTTTGATATAATCTTTTTGGACGCATCCGACAGCCTTGGGCACTCTTTCTTGAACAAAAAAAAATGAATATGTGCGATAAATTGATCGCAAATGAGAGAGTAGGATTTCTTGTACTTGTTATCCCACAGGATGATGAAATATACATGGATCAAGAGTTCTAAGGTGTGCCAGCTTATTTTATTCTTGCAAAGTCATTTCTGGCATAGATGACATTCAATAAATAAGAAGCCATGTAGAAGGACCAGGTTTTTCCCTCTTTTGACATCTGATCCTGTCGTATGCAAGTGCTTAGTTGTTTGGAGATGATGGAAACCTAGTTAAAACCTATTCCAAAAATGGATATAGTATAATCTAGAGGCATACAAGCTTCTAAAAACCTGGAGCAATCTTTCTCCCCATGCAACCGGAAGAGGAGGACCATTAGATAAATATACGACTCCCTTAAGTTGGCCGCTGGGTACCAACCGGAGTTTCAATCGTTGAAAGTTTTATCCTCTCTCCACCATGAAGTCGTCACCTTTCTAATGTCATGTTTCTCATAGAAGCTCATAAAAAAATTGGTGTTCAGCTACTCCTCCAGCTCTCTGAGCTTGTAGTAATTCTGAACCTCCACTGGAAGGAAAACCCCAACACACTTGCCATTTTCGTCGTTAATCAAACATATTTGTGTGTCAATGTTATCGATAAGCCACTTTAGGAGTTCTATGGAGGGGAGTACTGGAGTTATTCTCACTACCATGTTAAAATACTCCCTTTATACATTCAGGAGGACTTCATCATCGATTTTTCTTATATCGGGATCGATGTGCAGGGTATATTCAGGGAATTCTTCTCGCTTGATCTTCTAGAAAAATTCTACCCAGTGCAGGAGTACTATATTGGTCCCTATGCTTGTATCAATTTCTACAAAGGATGGGGGTTGAATGAAAACCTTCTTGGTGGATTTCATGATGATGGGCACATGCTTTGGAGTGAATTCCAATTGTTTCGCGACCACTGGGGAAGAACTCTCTCCCACCTCTGGTTCCTTTAGCTTCAACATTATTGGAGATTTCCTGGAGGTTTGTTTTATCGGAGGCATTATTCCTATAAATGAAACAATCCTTTAAGGACAACATATAGAGAAATATTGGATCATAATGTATATGTGAGGTAAAAAAACAGCAAAATCCAGACTAGCACATACCTGTAACGCTTGCTAAACTCTATTATTTAATACTCACGGGATCTTGGAGACTTCTTCTGGATTTCTCGCCTTGCTCCTCTGTCTGAAATGAACTTCTTTGTGCATGGATTAATCTTGTTTACAATGGCTCAAAATAATTTGATGGGAATATCTTACTAGTTGTATCAACCAATTAATCCGGGTGATGAGTGAAATTCAAACAAATCTACCACCGAATATCTACAATTTATGTCATTGTGGGTTTATGGCGGAGGCACGGAGGGTGACATGTTGTATCGGCAGGTTCAAATGGTCCTTTTGATTCATGCATGAATTAGCAACTAATGTGATAGTTTGGAATTAGTTAACCCTTTAAATGCATTGTATCTAGCGTTAAAACATTCCATCGTGTCTCTTTCCAAGTGGGCAGTTAGGGGATCGACGATGCATGGTGAATGTTTCGTTGGCAATCTCTTGTTTAGAAATTCCGACACTGATTGATTTCATCGTATGTAGATGACATGGAAAAACTGACCCGGGGTGCGACTCGAGCCTCAGGAAGTGCTAACAACTCAAGGGAAAACTCAATCATATGTTTAACCGCTATGGCAGAGACACGTGCTAGGTGGGGGAAGATGGTTTGATCGTGTATCCCAATCGGAGTTGGGGTTTTCAACATGATGCATGTGTCAAAATAAACCTAGGACTGTTGATGCCAAAAAGTATCGGAGTCACCGGTCGGAGGGGGGAATAAACCTGTCACGCCCTTTTTATGGACCTACCTTCTCAAAAACATCATCGATGCCGAGAGTTTTGGGGATCGACTATCAATGTTTCTTTTCTTCTTTTGTAAGCACTTACTCCTTAATCCTTTTTCTGATGACGAAGGGATCGGTCATCAGAAATATCCTTGGTGAAGCTCATCATGAAATAAAAATCCCATATGCCGACACCGACGAAGATCGACGCTTGACTACCTTGGTTCTCTCGAGTTATTTCCTTTCATGCTTAATCCTTTCTGATGCCAAATTGCTTAAGCACGTCGGGGAAAAGTATTGACTGTTGATTCTTTAATTAAATGTTAGTCTTTTTAAGTTATGGGTTTTCACATGTTCAAGAAAACTTTGAGAGACTTAAATAAGAAACAAAATGATAAGGAAAGACATCATTTTCCATACTGAAGTCTAATCAAATAGTGTGAAAAGATCAAGTGGTACCCCAAAAGTAAAATTTGACATAGAATTTTTAAGGTGTGTTGAGTGCTCAACACTGTCCATTGGGTTTCTCAGTATGTCAAGTAGCTCGGTGTCTAAGGCACTTTCCACCTCATGCTCGATCTATGGACGACTCTGAACTAGAGCATCAAGACCCAGGGTGGATGCTTTCTCAGGTTCTTTCTCTTCTGTAATTTGCACAGGGGTAACCAGGGACACCTATGAAATCTCCTCATCACCATAGATGGTTATCAAATCAAACAAGGGAATTGGCATGCTTGTTCTCCCTAATGTCCCCACTATCTCGGGCTGGGTTGACATTTCCCCTAGAATTCTGAACTGTGATGGTGGCACTTCATGGTTTTCTGACCCGCTGATTTCTTCAAGCTGCATCGAATCTAGGCCACTTGGTTCCCCTCGGATTTTGAATTGGTCATCAACGGGAATCCTTGTCATTTCTATCATATCAGGGTCATTTTGCAATTGATCGATGATTCTCTCTGCCCCTTCTATAGATGATTTTAGGGGCTAAATTTCGCAAATGGGCTAATTTTCCATGGTTTTTCCCAAAAAAAGATTCGCTAATTTCCATTTTTTCTAAAAACAATTCGCCTAAATTCCATAGAATAAAATTATTTTACCTTAAAAATTGCCAAAATTTGTATAAAATATACAAAATCCTTAGAAATTTGAATATTTTTACGAAACTATCGTGAAACATTTTATATTTTGCATATTAAGGACTATTAAGATTAGCCCATGTTTCTACATTTTAATATAAATTTTCATCCTTAAAATCATCCTTGGCCCCTTCCATCAAGAGAAATCCCCTTCTCTGTGCCTCTGTTGTCTCTGTCGCTCTGATTTCTTCCCTAACTCCGAGGGCCTCTTGAGGCGACTTCTCTATAGTTTCCACCTATTCATCCATGCTCATGGCCTTGAACCTGGTCATATTTAGGTTTTCCATCCTTTGAACCACCTCATCCCAATCCTGGGTGCATTCTGTGAAAATTTCATCCCCAAACTTGTGATGAGCATATGGCCAACAAGATGATACTGTGAAGCTTGTTGGAGGACCAGGCCTTTAGGGTCGTGCTTGCGGAATCAGCCTATTGGGAACTTGTATTCAAGTTGGCTCAACCCTTTATGTTTGGCTCGAGCAATATCCTTCACTAGATAGAACCCCACATGGAACCATAGGGCATGAAATCCCATTTCGTGTCCTTGACTAATGTGGTGTTGTACCCCTACAGGATAGTTTGATATCATATTTATCCCACAACGATTCAGTCTGGGACATGAGAAGGTAGGAGATGTGGTGCTCCAGTGGCCCCAAACACCCTAAGGTATGCTGAGTGTTCATGTAGATACCAATGGCCTACCTTTTCTATCATATTCTTGGCTATTGTAGATAATCTTGGTCATTCCTTCTTAAAAATAATGAAATGAATGCGGGCGATGAATTCGTCGCAGATGAGTGCGTAATATTTCTTGTAGTTATTCTCCCATAGTATGCTGAAGTAGACGTGGACTGGGAGCTCCACAACATGCCAACTTAAATTCATGCCAGTGAAGCCATTCCTTGCGCAAATGACATTGAGCAGGTACGAGGCCATGTAAAAAGTGGGTGCCTCTCCTTCTTTCGGAGTTTGAGCCTATTGTACATATATGCTTAATTATTTTAAGATTATAACTCCCCAGTTGAAGCTGCTCTCGGAGATCGCCACAGTGTATGCCAACGAAATCCATGCTTATGAAAACTTGGAGCAGTCCTTTTCTCCATATAGTCGACAGAGGATATCCATCCAATAGATGTATGGCTCTCTTAGGTTAATTGTCCCATACCTGCCATTTCTTCGGTTAGTGAAATTCTTGTCTTCCTTCCCCCATGAGGCCATCAACTGGTTGGTGTGATGGAATTCATAGAAATTCACCACGAAGTCTGTGTTGAGCCCCTCATCTGGGTCCATGAGCTTGTAGTATACATGGACTTCTTTTAGGAGGGAAAACTCCGACACATCCGCCATTTTCATCGTTGATCAAGCACTTCTACTCATCCATATGGTTGATGAGCCATTTTAGAACCTCTATGCAGGGGAAAACCATGGTTCTTCTTGCCACCATGTGTAATTATGACCATCAGATGTTAGGGAACACCTGGTGATCAAGCGTCCTGACATCTGGGTCGCTATGAGGGATATACACTGGGTATTCTTCTTAGACAATTATGTTGAAGAGATCCCCCCACAGTGGGAGCATCACCTTAGATCCAGTTCTTGCCTCTATGTCACCAAAGGTCAGAGGCTAGAACAAATATTTCTTTGGGGTTGGTTTAATGATAAGCTCCACTATGGGAGCATACTCCGATTGCCTCATGGTCCCCAGAGAAGAACCTTCTCCTATTTCATCTTCTTTCATCTTGGGTTCCCTCGGTGAGCATCTGGTGGTTGGCTTTCTCAGTGGCATCTTACCTACAGCTATAACATAGTTTAGAGTTTGTGAAATAAAATCAGATGCATATATTACCGCCAATGAATTGAGAAACTTGAATACATACCTCTGTAGCTTGTTAAAACTGGTTTAGATAATCAAAGGGTCGGTACAGTCTCAGGACACTCATTTTTCTCCTTCGAATGCTCTAGAATTCAACTTGTGCACAAAATGAATTCGTTCAAAACTGTTCTAGAGATTAAAACAGGAATGAACTTAACTTGTCACATCAACCATTTAATTTGGGTTATGAGTGTAATTTCACCAAATCTTCCGCCAAATATTCAAAGATGTTTAAACTTTAAATTCATCGTGTGTTGATGGCGCGGGCGCGTGTAGTAATGTGGTCTATTGACGATTTCAAAATGTTGTTTTCTAATCGACGCACGAGATAGAAGCTAATGCGAGATTTAGAATTAAATGGTTTATTAAATTTCCAAATCTAATCGTATCTCATGCCGCAATCATCCCATCGTTTCGCTAGTTTTTTTGGTGGACCGAGGGTTAGGATTGTGCTTTAAACATTTTCGTCGATATCACCTTGAAAAAGTTCCGATGATGATTGATCTTACCATATGGAGCTGATGTGGAAATGCTGACTAGGAGGTATGATTGGGACCCAGGAAACCTTAAAATGACTTGGGACGAAACTAGGCCATACAACCCCCTTACGTGGTAAAGAAACATGGAATTCAAGACCGGTGACTTCATTTGCTCATTCTAATAAGAATCATGACATTATTTAAGCTATACACTCTAAACCCAATCATATCTTTCCGACGCCGAAAGGTATCAGGGATCGACGATCGACGATCATCCTACCCAAGTGATCTTGGATCGACTCTCTCGAAAAAGTCTCAAGGTCGAAAACACATCGGGGATCGACAATCGGGGATATGCTTGTCATGGAAAAATGATTGTTTTAAATTTTTTGGATTTCACTGACCTGAATAAAGAACATTGGTCATCAGATACCAATGATTTGTTTACTCCCTTTGTGAATTTCTATCCTTCCCACCTTTTGCCGATGTCGAAGGGAATCGACTATCTCTTGAAATTTTGTGCGAATAAATTACGAAAATCAAGCCCACCATCTTTCCAATGTCGATCAAGGATCGACACTCGACGACTATTGTAACTATGTGGTTCCTTGACTTGCTTGAATTTTTTCCGACGTCGAACATGAGCGCGTTAGGTGCAGTGTTAGCTGTCGATTCTCAATTTAGTTGTTAGGTTCTTTTATAAATGGGGTTAAAAAGTTCAAATAAACTTGATTTGAAGATAAGAGTCATGAAATAAACAAAAATATAATTCATTTCACAAAATGAAATCTATTCAGACTATGCATAAAACAAGTGGTACCCAAAAAGTGACAAAATTTCATAAGGATTTTAGTGTGTGTTGAGTGCTCAACAAATGGAGACTTACTGGGTGAAATAGGAATCTTTGATCCTTCCCCGGGCTTAGTTGATGCACAAGCTGGTTAATAACTTGATTGGTTTGCTTTTATCAGGGTATCTCCTATCCTTGCATTTGCGATTCCTCAGTTGGTGAATCTGGGCCTACTTGTGGGATTTAAACCTCTATCCCACCTTCGTTCCTTTTAACCATGACCCATGCTCCCTTTTCAAAAGAGTTGAGTAACAAATTCACTGGCACCAATCCTTTAGTTATCATCATTCACTTGCTACTGTGTTGCTCCACTTCCAGCTAGCGTCCATAGCCCCGATGGAGTGACCCCTACATCACAGACCTTGTTGCACTGCCAGCGAGCATCCATAGTCCTGATGGATTTATTTTCATAAAATCTCCTACTTTTCACTCGTTTGATATAATATATTTATTTCGGGAGAATTCCCTGAGTGAGTGGGAGAGGAGGACGCCTGTTGTCTGCAATATGAGATGGTTAAGGTGAAAATTTTCTAGCTCTGTATTGAGGTACATGTGGTCCTTTCTAGATTACCATCTTTCCCTTTAGGTTTACTAGACCACTAGGAGGACACTTTATTACTTTCCAAGGTTGTTTATTTGCAAAGGTTAGATACATAATTCCTTTAAGACAAAAACCATTCACCCAATGTTGTTTCTTGTGTTTGTATGTAAGCATGAGTTAGGAAAAGATTTTCCATACTGTATGAATTAAGGTCAACCAATGTCTTGTGAAACAAAATCTTCAAAGCGCAAAAAATACTACGCAAGAAGATAAAAATTAAAAGACTCCTCAATGAGCCTAAAAAACAAAATAACACGAAAACACACACAATGTTTTTTTTTTTAATGAAAATATTGTTTTAGGAATTGGCCATTTACCGGGAGGGCATCAGGTTCCCCCCTCAGATTTTGCAACCGATACATGTCTGCCCAAAGTTTCTTGGCTACCTGAAAAGGTTCGAGCCATATATTATGAAACTTTGAATGTTTTCCCTTTGGCTCATTCACTCTGTCCCATTTCAGGACTGAGTCTCCTACTTCAAAATTCTTCTCTTTGGATTTATGCTTCTCAAACCAACTTTTAACTATATGTTGATGAGAAATGAACTTTTATTTTTCTTTTTCCCTTTCTTCTTCCAACATGAGAAGGGTATCAATTATTTTTTGAATAACCGATGAGGGTTGTCCTATGGAAACTTGAGAAAGATGAAGAGATGGAAGATATAGCCTATTCGAGGGAATGGATTCTTGTCTGTATACCAGAAAGTATGGGGAATTCCCTATGGCTTCCTTCAATGTTACTCTATCAGCCCATAAGGAATTATTAAGTGAACTATGCCAATTCCTCTAGTTGTCTGCAATTGTTTTCTTTAATATCCTCACTAGGTTCTTATTGGTTGATTCTTCCACTCGATTCCCTCGTGGATAGTAGTTTGTAGAGTATCTGATTATGATTCCTTTATCTAGAGAAAACTATGTTAATAGGGTGGAAGAAAGGTAAGTGAAATTATCAAAAACAAGAATAGATGACATACTGAACCTCGTGATCAATTGTTTCTCTATAAATTGGATTACCACCTTTTCGTTTACATGAGTAAGAGGGATGACCTCTGCCCATTTCGTGAAATAGTCCATGGAATTCAGTATGTATTTATGTTGTTTTAAAGAATTCGGTGTAATTTCTCCTATGAAATATAACCCCCATTGCTCGAATGGTCTAGAGATGGCCACATGTTGGAGTGGGACAACTACTCTCTTTTCCCTCCCTGTGCTTATTTGACAAGATTTACAGTTTCTACCGTGTGTGTGAGTGTCTCTAAAAAGAGTAGGCCAATAATGGCGGGCTCTCAGTATCTCGTGAGCAGTGGTATTCTTTGTGAAGTTTCCACCTGTAGGACCATCATGGAGCTCCTTCAAAACCTTGTCTACATCTTATTGTTCGTGACATCTTAAAAGTACCCCATCATAATTAACGCTAAAGAGAACCGAATTTATGAGGCAATATTGTGTCGATTTTAGTCCGAGAGCTCTCCTTTCCTTAGGGTTTAGGTTTTCTGGGAAAGTCCCATGATGCAAGAGATAAGTTAGTTTCCCATAACAATACTCCTGCCCTGGGGAGACATATGAGTCTTCACTACACCATAATGCCAATTCATTCTCCTACCTAGGGTCTTCATTTACTTGGCCTTGGGCTTGAACTGCCAGTTTACATAATCCGTGTCCCTTAACCAGTTTGACATGTTTTATATATAGATCAAATTCTTGGACCACTTCCATCTATTTTTCTCTTCTTTCCCCCATCTCCTGTTGAGTGAATAGGGATCAGACTACAGGATGATGCACAATGACTTTGGTGTGGTTTTTTAGAATGTAAGATCTAAAATGTTTTACTGTCTTGTACACTGCATAGCCTTCTTGTCTATAGAAAAGTAATTTAGGTCGAATCCTTGGAGATTAGTGCTCATAAATGAGATCGACGCCTTATTGTTGTCATCATCCTTCTGAGTCAACACTGTAGCTAAAAATTGGTCGGAGGAAAAAGTATAGAGGAAAAAATCTTTGCTAAATTCGAGACTTCGCAACACTGGAGCATGAGATATTGCAGTCATAATATTGCTGAAAGAACTTTTTCGTTTGTCATCCCACTTAAATTCAACATCCTTGCGGATCATTTTTTGCAAGGTTTTGATAGTTTCAATGAAATCGAGGGTGAAATTCCTCACAAAATTGGTTTTCTCGAAGAAGGATTGCATAGCCTTTTTGTTGTGGGGTAAGGGAAGCTGAGCTATTTCCCTAATTCATTCTGGGTCTATGCAAATTCCTGATTGAGATATAATATGACCTAGTAGTTTCCCTTCCTCGACACCAAAGATATTTTTCTTAAGGTTTAAAGATATACTGTATTTCCTACACCTCCCAAAAATTTGGTTTAGGTGTTGGATGCGATCTTCCCTATTCTTTGAATACACAGTCACGTCGTCCAAATAAAATACTACACATTTGTTTATTAGTCCCTAAAAATCGATGTCCATGGCTCTTTGGAAGGTTTCCCCTGCATTGATCAGCCCAAAGGGAATGCGTTTATAAGCAAAGGTTCCCCACTTGGTTCGAAAAGTAGTTTTCAATCGGTCTTCCTCTGAAACTAAAACTTAGTTGTAGCCTAAAAAATCGTCTAGTAGGGAGAAACTTTCAGAACCAGACATGGTCTGCAAGAGTTGCTCCATCTGTGGGACTAGGTAGTTGTCCTTTTCTGATTCTCTGTTGAGGTTTCTGAAATCCACAAACATGCAGATCTCCCGAGACCTTTTCTTGACTAAAACCAAATTTTCTACCTAGGTAGAGTGTCTAACCTGAAAGATAATTTTAGCATCTAGTAATTTATTTAACTCCTAACACATGAGGGGTTACAGATGATCTAAACATGAAGAAGACTTGTATTCTTGAAATTATTTGCAAGATTTAATTCATGTGTTAAAATGCAAATGGATCAACTTTGCAACACAACTCTTATATAAATTACTCATTCAATATGCATATAAACAACAACAATAAATAGTGAACAGAAAACACTTAACACAACAAATGATAAAGGAGTTCACCCTTCTCTTGGGCTACATCTCCTGGTCTGGCTTCCAATGGATCTCTTGTATTATTTTCTCAAAGTGCTAAAAAATGTTCTTTAAAATGCTCAAAATGACAAATAGACAGCTCCAATGGCTTCAGAACATCCAAAAACCCCTAGATGGACTTTTTTGGCACCTCGTTTGGCCAAAAATTGAAGAAGATAGGCTTCCTGGAAGTTCCCCTTTAAACTTGTTGTCTCTGGATCACCAAAATGCACCCTTGTTGGCTCAACCTAGGCCCCACGCATTTTTATATGTTAAAACCCAACATCGGGTGCAACCTCACAACCAGTACAAATTGTGGAACGATTACGCGCTGGCCCTTAACCGTCCAAGGCCCGTGGGCATGTGAAGCGCCATATGACCGCACGAATATATATAAAGGGCCAAAGTTCAAAATGGTTAGAAAAAGGTGTGCCCATGGTCACATTGCATACCCATACGACCGATGGCTCACATGAAAAGGCTATACGATAATGGTCAGAGAGTGCGCATATAGTATCATGGTTATATTGTATACACACGGGACCGGGGGCCGGGGCTAAGCCCCGACCCGGTCCACGCCCAAACATTCAACACATTTCAATTTAAATATAAATTTTACCATATATTAAACAAGGCACATACAGTGGTGTGCCAGTTGGGTGGCCCTTCCCAAGTCTCTTCCCCTGCCCGGAGGTTGCAGGGTCGAGTCCTGCTGATTGCACAAATTTTAAACCAATATATATGTGACACGTGGTGGCCATTGATTGGGCCACGTGTTTCCATATCGTTCACTACAAACATGCCACATCATATGCCAACTATCCACACAACTTCCTGCCATGTTTCGTACAACCTGCCACATCAGCGTTCGTACGGACTGTACGGACTGTACAGTCAACATCCCTTTTTTTGCCTATTTGTCATTTTGAATAGAATGCGATATCTCTCGCTCCTGACATCCATTTGAACCCAAATGAGTTGCGTTGGGTTCGTAATGACAAGGCCTATTCTCCTATTCGATTTGAAGTGATTCCGAGGACTTTGAATTTTTGAGCAAAATTTGATCCCCTGGATCACACCTCCCCATTGGAAATCTTTTGAACCTCCAAAAGACTATTTTCAGTCTATCTAAAGATGAGGGTATAGCTCCCTCACCTTTACAACCTCAATCCACTTGGATTTTCTTGGATTTGTACCTTTAAGACCAACTTGAAGATACTCCACATTTCCTCATTTTGAAGTTCACATTCTCCTGTCAAGGATGGTGTCTTCATGTAGTTCTGTAAAATATTATGGGGAAAAATCATCTATATAAGGAATCTGAACATGCTCTCCTTGATCATCAATCAAAGGAGGCTCATACAATTTCAAATTCTCAACATTAACAACTGCATACATTTGCATATAAGGAGGCAAATCTAAACGAAAGGCATTATTACCAATCTTGTCAATAATCTTGAAAGGACCATATCAAATTGGTTTCAATTTTTTACCTTCTCCCTTAAGCCTCTCCTTACTAATGTAAAGCCAAACTTCATCACCAACTTAGAAATTCTGATCAACACAATGCTTGCCATGTCTCGTTTTGCACTTGGCTTGACTCTTTTCCAACTGCTCTTGCACCATTTGATGTATCGACTGAATTTGTTCAATGAACTTTTCTTCCCTATCAATGTCATATTGACCATCAATAGAAATATCCTT
>JZKD02S1112371.1:1290122-1337695 GCA_000966675.3 Picea glauca | reverse complement strand
TAATCAAGTCTTCAAAAACCTATGCTCTGATACCAACTTGATCTAAAAATGAAGAAGACTTGTATTCTTGAAATTATTTGCAAGATTTAATTCATGTGTTAAAATGAAAATGGATAAACTTTACAAAACAACTTTTATATAAATTACTCATTCAAGATGCATATAAACAACAACAAGAAATAGTGAACATAAAACACATAACACAACAAATGATAAAGGAGTTCACCCTTCTCTTGAGGTACATCTCCTGGTCCAACTTCCAATGGATATCTTGTATTATTTTCTCAAAGTGATAAAAAAATGTTCTTTACAATGCTCAAAATTCCAAATAGACAGCTCCAATGGCTTCAGAACATCCAAAAACCCCTAGCTGGGCTTTTTCGGCACCTCGTTTGGCCAAAAATTGAAGAAGATAGGCTTCTTGGAAGTTCCCCTTCAAACTTGTTGTCTCTGGATCGCCAAAATGCACCCTTGTTGGCTCAACCTAGACCCCACACATTTTTATGTGTTAAAACCCAGCACCGGGCGCAACCTCACAACCGATACAAACTTTCGAACGGTTACGCGTTGGCCCTTAACTGTCTAAGGCCCATGGGCATGTGAAGTGCCATACGACCACGCGAATATATATAAAGGGCCAAAGTTCAAAATGGTTAGAAAAAGGCATGCCCATGGTCACATCACATACCCATACGACCGACGGCTCACATGAAAAGGCTATACAATAACGGTTGGAGGGTGCGCATATAGTATCGTGGTTATATTGTATACACACGGGACCGGGGGCTGGGGCTAAGCCCCGACCCGGTCCACGCCCCAAAATTCAACACATTCCAATTTAAATATAAATTTTACCATATATTAAACAAGGCACATATGATGGCATGCCAGTTGGGCATCCCTTCCCAAGTCTCGTCCCCTGCCCGAAGGTTGCAGGGTCGAGTCCTGCTAATTGCACAAATTTTAAACCAATATATATGTGACACGTGGCGACAATTGATTGGGCCACATGTTTCCATCCCATTCACTACAAACATGCCATGTCATATGCCAACTATCCACACAACTACCTGCCATGTGTCGTATGACCTGCCACGTGTCGTATGACCTGCTATGTCAGCGTTTGTACAGACTGTACAGTCAACATCCCTTTTTTTGCATGTTTGTTGTTTTTAACAGAACACGATATCTCTCACTCCCGATGTCCGTTTGAACCAAAATGATTTGTGTTGGGTTCATAACAATGAGGCCTATGATCCCGTTCGATTTGAAGTGATTCCGAGCACTTGAATTTTTGAGCAAAATTTGATCCCCTGGATCAACAGAGATGGGTGGTACTTGCTGAGCTTATGTTGGAAGGGTTTTACTACACGTTTCAATGATATTATATGTTGAATTATAGGAGTTTCATAAGTCTTCAGATTTCGTTAAGACCATGCAAAAACATCTTGATATTCTCTGAAAAGTTTGATATGGACTTCCTTTCTTCTTTAGACATTGTCTTGCCTAGATTTATATTTTTAGGGTTTTCTAGGGTTCCTAGGTTTACAATCTCATACATGGGATAAGATATCCTTGTCTTTTTGTTTGTTGACCCTTTAAATATTTCCATTAAGTCAAATATATTTTCCAAATTGGCTACCCCTTTCGGTTTGTCAGTCGACTGATCTGTTTCACTTCTTTGCTTATGGGGATCAATTTCTACTAGATGCTCTTGGAATATTTCATCATCAATAGCTAGATCTTTAAAATTTTTCCGATTGGTTAAATTGTCTTTGATATGTTCATCTCCTTCGAAGACCTTCCAATTAGAAATATTGTTGGGCACTGATGTCTTGTAGAGTAGCTCCACATTGAACCGAGAGGCTTCATAGTATTCTAAAGAGGATAGCCTCGAGGCAACACTGTCCAGAGAATCGAAAAGAGTGTTCTTGATTCTAGGATCACTATAGTGTTGAAAGCTTCAAAATGTTCTATTAGCCTGTGAACTTCATGTTGATAATTCCTCAGGTGGGAAGAGTTGCAGTGTATAGTGTTCCTTACTTGCCTAACGATGATTTCAGAGTCTCCAAAAACCTTCAGTTCCTTAACGTTTAAATTTATGGATTTCTTTATCCCTTGCACCAAGGCTTCATACTCGACGATGTTATTAGTGCATTCAAATTCTAGTGTGGAAGAGAGGAAATTTCTTTTCCCCTTCAGATAAATAAGGATACACCCCACTCCCGACCCTTCTTGTGATTTAGATCCATCAAAGTACAATGTTCAAACTTGTGAGAGAAAACCATTCACTTCACCTTGCCTACCAATTTCCTCCTTTCCTCCTATCTGTTTTGTGGTTTTCAATAGAGGTTCTTGACAGAAGAAGACTTTTTCTGCCGTCGTTGGTAAATTTTCTTGAAAAGTCATTTCAGAGTTTTGAGTAAGAGGACATCATATGAGAGAGGTGAGAAATTACCAAAATCAGAGTCGCATGAATAGTTTCCTAGCACGGGGAAATCTGCCAAAGAGGGTTCCTTGAGGGCTTCTAGGTAGGTGACAATATGTTTTAGATACCTTTCCCTATCAATCCTAATCATGTTCGTGTGTCCCTTTAATGGAAACCAAAGGTGATCCTAGTCTGTGCTAAAGTATCCATTCAACTTCTCAGACCAGTCTTGATTAAGTAGCAGTCCATAAGATTTGGGTATATCTACTACAATGATGTCAATTACTTGAACAAATTTTGGGTGTGTGCCATTCTTATCATGACATCTTTCAGTTCTCCCATAACTTTCACCTGGGTTCTGTCTAGTTGTATCACATGTTTATCACTTTTGAGAGGGATTGTGTTTAATTTCTTGCATATAGATAATGACATAACATTGGAGGATGCCCCCGAGTCAACCAAACAATTATGGAGGTTTCTGTTGAAGACTTCAAAGCTCAAGGGGAATGGTGGGACAAAATGATTTCCTTTTTTTATCATCAGAGAAAGCATTTACAATTGTTTTATTTCTTAGATCCATGAGGGATGAATTTTATCCTTGGTTAGTGCTTGTTATAAGAGTTTCTACTTACTTCAAGGCTTGTAACATAAAGTCCTTTTGCTGGGGAATTCTACACATGTCCATAGCTGATATATTTTCCTTTAATTTTTTAAAATCTTCTACTATGTTGTAGTCTAGCTTGGGCAATTCTTGTGTATGGATGTTTATAGGATTTATTTTGGAGACAAAATATTCTTTCGGGTGATCGAATGTTTGTTTTCCTCTCAAAGTGTGGGAAATGTGAGACCGACTGACCCCTACTTTACGTTTTCATAGCCAAGACTTCTGCGGGTGGTTCTTGAACCTCAAATAGATCATCGGAAGGCATCGACAGGTCAAGGTTCCATAACAACATGGTTGTTTCTTCTGGTGGGTCAAATTATTCCCGATCAAAAATATTCATCGCTGATTCGCTTGATTGTTCGGTAAGGGAAAATTTCTCTAGGAACTGGTTGGACATCAAATTCATGGCATGCACCCATTATGGACAGTCTCTCTTAGAAGGTTTTTGTTGGTGATAGGTACAAAAAGAGTCAGATGCCACATTTCCCTGGTCGATGTTCAAGTTGGTTGGGGGAGGTTCAATTGATTTGAATGGTGGGTTTATTTTGAAAAATGGTTTATAGGGACTTTGGCCTTGGTTTCCTTCCCCTGCACTTATTTTCATGTCTATGATTTTGTTTGAAAACTTATTTATCATTAGTTGTAGGTCTTCTATGTCTCCACTTCCTTTTTCAGGACCTTGTTATCTTTGTTTCCCTGGGGGTCTAGTCAACAAAATTCATCTCTTGGGTGGAGGTTGATCCTCTTTCTTAATTAGTGAGGCCTGACCCTCTTTACATCCCTTCATTTGGAATTCAATTGTTTTGTCTTACTAGAAATTCTTAGCTAGGGTTTTTTTGGAAGCACATTTTACAAACATGGAAATGGAAGCAAGGAGACCATTAGTGTATACTTTGATTTGCACCTCTTGAGTGGGTTTAGATTTGGGTTGAAATTTTTTCAGGATAGTGGTGAATCATTTATTGAAGTCTTTAGCCTTCTCAAATCTCATGTAGTGGTTTCTTCTACGAATTTGTCCAAAAAATCCTTTTGAAACTTTGTCCAACTAGTTATGGACCCTACCGGCAGGTTAAAATACCATGGAGAGGATGAATTTTCAAAGGTATAAGGGAAAATCCTGCATACTGCATCTTCATGTTGGACATTCATGAGTCAAATAACTAGTATGAACTTCTTGATATGGTCTTCAGGCAATCCTGAGGTTTCAGGGTCAAATTTAGGGAGTAACGTTTCTGGGTGTCTAGGAAGGTTATGTACTCATCCGGGGATTTCTAGAGCATCTCTGGGAAACCATGGATGATTATTTTGAGGGGGGTTTCCCCTTTATTCATTATGATCATTTTTATCCTCCATGTCATCTGACTCTGAAGCTAAGCGTTTCGAGTTAAACCCTTCCTCATCAAATTCAAAATTGTCGGGCTTAGAGCAGTTACCAACTGGTGTTTTGGGGATTAGATTGAGGGGATGTTCGATCTCAGTGAGGGATAAATCTATCAGGTCTTCTACTGTGTGAACGAAAACCTCGTCGGGGGTGTCCACCATTAGTCTTGTTACTTTTTTTATACGAGGAAGTAACAAAGATAAGGGTAGTGCTCCAATTTGTCGAGCATAAGCTCTTGTGATTCTTATGAACTGGTTCAAATCCTCGTGGGGAAGAGAATAAGGTATTTTAGGGAATAAATGTTCTTACTTTTGCTGGGGTGGGTTACTTGTTTCAGGAGTACTCAATGTATGTGGGTTGTCTTGAAAATGACTAGCCATACATGTGGGATGTTTTGAATCTACAGGCTGAGTGAAATATTATATCAGAAGTATTGTTAGCCATTCATTCATCAGGCCCCCCTTCTAGCACCAATTGTGTTGAGGGGTCCTAAATCCCTTTAACTAAACAACAGGAACTAAACCCTCCACCGAGGCCCAATTAGACTCTCCAATGTTTGATAGTGGAATGGTTATCCATATTTGTCGATCTGACCAAATAATCAATGGGGTTTACGTGGTGATCTACATGATACCTTCTTATGAAATTTCCTCCTTCAGTTTAAATGTTCTCTTTTGTATTTTCTTTTATTAGGTGGGTTTGCTAAAAGATGTGTGCTGGTATAAACCAACTGGGTAAAAGGGGAGATATTAACTATTGAAAAAGGTTGAGCTTGGGATAAACCTTGTACTCAAGAATGCAGAAAAATATTTTCAGACCTTTGACAAGCCTAGTACTAATACATCAACTTGCTGGTATTTCAATTATTGACTGAGATATAATTATCGAAAGAAAATATACATGCCATAAAAATGATGGTAAGAAAAATAGTTTCCTTAGCTATAATCATTAATCACACATTAACACAACGATTTGATTTCCATCATTAAGAATAAGAAGTACAGAAAAATATTGAATCAACTAAATTATCAATAGCTTCATAAAAATATTACTCATTACAACATCCATTCATGAAACAAGGTTGAAAGTAGTTCCTCCTCCAATCAAATCACACATGCCTTTGATAAAAAAAAAAAAAAAAAGTTTGTCTCTAGTCCTAAACAAAACTTCTCAATTAAAGTAGTTCAGAAATAGTTCTTTACAATTCCAAAAATGAGGGTATTTTCCAAAACCATCGACCCTTTTTAAAAGGTCGATCCTCTTATTTATAACAAATCATTAACTAAAAATAACTATCAAAAGTGAAAGCTAAGTAAAACAAAACATTGACACATGATGCTTCCATCTCTCTATCTTTTGAGAGTCATCGAATGGTTTCACTGAAGTGGATGACTCTTCTCATACTTTGAACATTTGACAAAGAGTTCCTCACATGTGTTGGCATACGAGAATCTATGTCGGTCCATCAGGGATGAAATAATCTCCTTTACTTCTATTGCCCATGCCCGATACTTGACTATTTTAACACTTAACTGTTGTAATATTGTTCAAGCCTTGATCAGGTGCTCCATGAACCATTGTACTTGTCCTGGCACTATGTTCACCACCTTTTCTATCTCTGCTATCCATGCCAAGTCTTGTTCTACATGTTGTTTAACTATGTCATGCAAGTCGAAAAAGTCCTCAGGTGAGCCAAATTTTGGGAGACCGATGTCTTTCATCTCCCGATTGATATTGACCCAACTCCTTTCAGAATTGACCCATCTTTTTTGAATCTCTCACTGAGGTTCTTGGGCCATTTTCATCTAGTATTTGGTTTCCTTCCTTATCCAATCTATGTTGTTGTCCCTTAGCACCCAAATGTCGTGCTCTTCGAAATCTCGACCCTTTTGAACTATCCTTATGTAATCAATTCTTTCCACTTCTTGGTGGGCCTTCTTGTACCATATTTCCACATCTTTACAGGTCTCTAGCACCATAATATTTTCTTCTTGGAATTCGTCTATCTCTGCAATGAAAAGGTGTCATTCACTTGTGCATTTTTTGTAGGAATATTGGAACTCACTTCTCAAAAACATCGTGGCCTATGTGGATTCCTGATAGTGTTTTGCCAAATGGTGCAGATGATCCAGCTCCTTTAGCACAAAGACCAACTCCTCTTCATCTTTCCTTGATCTATCCAAGGTGGCATCTATGATCCCCATACCTACGTTGATAATCTCAGACGTCCTGGCATGCTCTTTGCTGATCAATTTCTCCTCTTTGGTGATGAGGATCGAACTGTCCACTACAAGTCTCCTCTTCTTAGTGGTTCTCTTCATGATGTCTTTCCTCTTTAGGTCATAGGCCATTTCTTGTATATCGACGACCTCATCAATAGGTTCGAGGATTTTTTGTCCTCCCTAATTTAGAGTGTTTCCATGGCTCCCGACTATGTATATATGTTCAAAGCTTGGTTTCTGAACCTCTTCTATATGTCCCAATGGCCAACCTCTAGTTGTATCTCATTAGGCGGTAAGTCACCGGCCAAAATTGAGGAATCAGGGGCAAGTTCAGTACTTACTTGATGGTCAGATGTTGAAATGTCGATTTCCTGTTGTGGAATTTCTTCATCTTGTTCGCCCACTCCTAACTCATCGTTTGAGATGTCCATTGGGTTTAACAGTATGTCAAGTGGCTTGGTGTCTAAGGCACTTTCCACCTCATTCTTGATCTACAAACGAATCTGAACTGGAGCATCGAGACCCGGGGTGGATGCTTTCTCAAGTTCTTTTTGTTCTGTAATATACACAGGGGTGACCAGGGACACCTCTAAACTCTCCTCATCACTATATATGGTTATAAAATCGAACAAGAGATTTGGTATGCCTGTTGTCCCTAATGTCCCCTCTATATCACGATGGGTTGACATTTTTCCTGGTGGTTTGATTTGTGATGGTGGCACTTCAAGGTTTTCTGACCCGATGATTTCTTCAAGTTGCATCGGCTCTATCCCACTTAGTTCCCCTCAGATTTCGATTGGGTCATCAGCAGGAATCCTCATCATTTATATCATATTAGGGTCATTTTGAAATTGATCGATGATTCTATGTTCCCCTTCCAGCAAGAGAAATCCCATTCTCTATGCTTCTGTTGTCTTTGCCGCTCTAATTTCTTCCCTAGCTCTGAGGGCCTCTTGAACTGACTTCTCTATAGTTTCCACTTGTTCGTCCATGCTCATGGCCTTCAACCTAGTCATTTTTGGGTTGGACATCCTCTGCACCACATCATCCTAGTCTTGGGTGCATTCTTTGAAAATTTCATCCTCAAATGTTTCATGAGCATATGGCCAACAGGATGATACCCGTGAGGCATGTTCGAGGACTAGGACTTTAGGGTCATGCTTGCGGAATTAGCCTGTTGGTAAATTTTATTCAATTTGACTCAACCCTTCTTGTTTGGCTTGAGAAGTATCCTTCACCAGATAGAACCCCACATGGAAACCGTAGGGTATGAAATCCCATTTCTTGTCCTCGACTAATGTGGTGTTGTAGCCGTGCAGGATAGTATGATAGAAGATTTCTCCCACAATGAGCGGGTATGGGACATGAGTAGGTAGGAGATGTGGTTATCTAGTGGCCCAAAAAACCCTGAGGTAGGTTGATCATTCACCTAGATACCAATTGCCTACCTTTGATATCATCTTCTTGGCTGCTAGAAATAATCTTGGGCATTCCTTCTTAAAAATAATGAAATGAACCTGGGTAATGAATTCATCGCAAATGAGTGCGTAATATTTCTTGTACCTGTTCTCCCATAGTATGTTGAAGTAGACGTGGATCGGGAGCTCCGCAACATGATAGATTAAATTCATGGTAGCGAGGACATTCCTTACACACATGACATCGAGCAGGTACATGACCATGTAAAAAGTGGGTGCCTCTCCTTCTTTCAACGTCTGACCCTGATGTACACAAATGCTTAATTGTTTTGAGATTATAACTCCCTAGTTGAAGCTTCTCCTGGAGATCACCACCGTGTATGCCAACGACATACATGATTTTGAAAAATCAGAGCGATACTTTTGTCCATATAGTTGACAGATGAGAGCCATCAAATAGATGTATGGATCTCTCAGGTTAATTTTCCCATACAAACCATTGCTCCAGTTAGTGAAATTATTGTCTTCCTTCCACCATGAGGCCATCAACCGAATGGTGTCATGGAATTCATAGAAATTCACCACGAAGTCTGTGTTGAGCCGATCCTCTAGGTCCCTAAGATTGTAGTATTTATGGACTTATGTCGGGAGGGAAAACTCCTACACATCCTCCATTTTCATTGTTGATCAAGCACTTATTCCTGTCCGTATGGTCGATGAGCCATTTTAGAACCTCTATGTAGGGAAAAACTTGGGTTATTCTTTCCACCATGTGTAAATACAACCGTCATATGTTCAGGAACACCTGGTCATCGAGCCTCATAACGTCCAGGTCACCATGAGGGATATACTATGGGTATTCTTCTCGGATAATTATGTTGAGGAGATCCCCCCATAGTGGGAGCATCACTTTGGATTCGATGCTTGCCTCTGTGTCACCAAAGGCCAGAGGCTGGACAAAATATTTCTTGGTTGTTGTTTTAATTGCAGGCTCTGCCATAGGAGCATACTCCAACTGCCTCACGGTCCCTAGAGAAGAACCTTCACCTATTTAAACTTCTTTCAGCTTGGGTGCCCTCGCTGAGCGTCTGGTGGTTGGATTTATCGATGTAATCTTACCTAAAAACTAGATGCATATATTACCGCCAATGAATTGACAAACTTGAATACATACCTTTGCAGCCTATTAAACCTAGTTTTGATAATTAAAGGGTTTGTACAGTCTCGAGACGTTCTCTATGCTCCTTCAGATGCTTTGGAATTCAACTTGTGCGTAAAATGAATTCTTTCGAAACTGTTCTAGAGATTTAAACAGAAATGAACTTACCTTGTTGCATCAACCATTTATTTCGGGTTATGAGTGTAATTTCATTAAATATGCCGCCAGATATTCAAATATGTTTAAACATTAAATTCATCGTGGGTTGACGATGTGGGTGGTAATGTGGTCTATCAGAGATTTCAAAATGTTGTTGTCTAAATGACGCACAAGATAACAACTAATGCAGGATCGGGCATTAATTGGTCTATCAAATTTCCAAATCCGATTATATCTCATGCCACAAACATCCCATCATTTCACTAGTTTTGTTGGTGGATCAGGGGTCATGATTCTGCTTCAAACGTTTTCGTCGATATATCCTTGAAAAAGTTCTGATGCTGATTGATCTTTCCATACAGAGCTAACGTGGCAACGCTGACTAAGAGGCATGATTGGGACCCAAGAAACCTTAAAATGACTCGGGATGAAACTAGGCCATACAACCCCCTTACATGGTAAAGACACATGGAATTTGAGACCGGTGACTTCATTTTATCATGTTAATTGGAATTGAGACTGTCTTTAATATATATGCTCTAAACCCAATCCTATCTTGCCGATGCCGAAAAGTATGAAGGATCGATGATCGATGATCAACCTACCTAAGTTCTCTTGGATTGACTCTCTCGGAAAAGTCTTGATATGCTTGTCGTGGAAAAAATGATTTTTTTAACTTTTTCAGATTTCACTGACCCCGATAAAGCGCATTGGTCATTGACTATCGTTGATTTCTTTACTCCCTTTGTTGATGTCTATCCTTCCCTCATTTTTTCGATGCCGAAGGGGATCGACTATCTCTTGAAACTTTGTGCTAATAAATTATGCAAACCAACCCCACCATCTTCCCGATGTCGATCAAGGATCGATGATCGACGACTGTTGTAACTGTGTAGTTCCTTCACTCGCTTTTATTTTTTCCAACGTCGAACCTGAGCCCGTTAGGTGCAGTGTTAGCTTCTGATTCACAATTCGAGCATTAATTTCTTTTAGACGTGGGGTTAATAAGTTCAAACAAACTTGACTTGATCATAAGAGTCATGAAAACAACACAAATATAAATCATTTCCCAAAATGAAATCGATTTAGACAGTTTAGAAAACAAGTGGTACCCAAAAAGAGACAAAATTTCAGAAGGCTTTTAGGGTGTGTTGAGTGCTCAATAGAATCCAGTCAGGAGGGTTGGGGAGTAGTATTTTCTTTAGTCATATAGGGAAAAAATAGTGAGGAAAATTACATAGCAGTTTTTTCTTTAGTGACTGAGGATGTGACCAATCATATATATTTTTCCCTAATGACCAAGGATGTGGCCAATCAAATAGACTAGCTATCAGGATTTACCTCAGTGATAGAAGATATTACCAGTCAGATATAATGGGTATCATGATTTACCTTAGTGATCATAGATGCGAACAGTCAAATATATTTTTCTCCTGTGACCTAGGATGTGGAAAGTCAGAAAGACTAGACAACATGTCTTTCCCGAGTGACCAATGATGCGACCAGTCAGATAGACATGACAGAGTTCACATATGATTTTACACAATGATAGAGGGAGTATTTAGTCTGGCCTATTCGAGTATAGAATAGATGAGGTGGTATATCTAGAGATATATCTACTATGTGATACAATAGTGCATTCATATGTTGGTGGATGGGATACCTCCTTCGTTAAGAGGGAGTGTTGATTTGTTTTTGTAAGTTTGGGAGGTATTCCCACTAGAGGCCAAGGTTCTAGGCATGTGGGAATTTTTGTTGGCACATTTTTTTACTTTCATTTAAGTGAAATCGACCTAGAAATGAGGCTAAGGGATCATGGGAAAGTTGACGTGCTTTGTGGGATTGTGTGCGGGTGCCACACCCACAAAGAGGACTAAAATATTCCAATTAATTATTGATTTTAGGAAGGGATCCTAAAATCACTCACTGGACTCTTATATAAAGGAGAGATATCATTGTGACATTAGATCATCATTGTGGAAGAATATAGTTGCCATAAGTGAGTCTATACTTGTGTCAAGGAGGATTGGTTATCTCATCAAAGAGAATTCTGCAAGGTGGTGAATCTATCCCAAGAGAGAGGAGTGAAGAAGGTCGCACGTGTGAGAAATTTATTCATACCATACATGATTTCTAGGGGGACAAAACGTGTATATATGTGTGTTGCAGAAGGAAAAATCACGTATAGGGTATACATGATTTGTAGTGGAGAAAACAACATATGTCCATGGGTTATCAATTGGTGAATCATCTGTTTGAGTTTTTGGGATGGTACATATCTAGATAGGTTGATAGGTGATGTCAACATGTCATACATGTGGTCTATAAAATATTCATGTGCATAGGATATTTCCAAAATATTGTTGAGGTTTGTTTTTTTTATTTGTAAAATTATTGGAGAACAAGGTTGTTCTAATTTTTGGTGACTTTGGAGGAGAAGGTTATCCTCATATTTTGGTGAGATTTTATTGGATGGGAGGGATGGTTTTTTCCCTTAGGATTTTTGATGATAACAATATTACATAACTAAAATTGTGTCTCATATGTATTGATGATTAATCTCTGATCTTTGTGTTTCCCTTGCATATGTTTTTTAGTCAATAATTTTAGTGTAAAGTTGTTCAATGATAACAACTAGGGTTTTACTGTTAGATCACTAGGAAAACATTTTCATATCTGTAATTAGTCACATAGATTTGCATGTGAAAATTGACATAATGTACTTGGGATTCTCCAGTGATATCAAATTATTTTGAATGCAATTTATTTTCACTTTAAATGCTTCATCTCAATAATTATGAAGATATTGTTCATGAACTTCATCGTCTATTACAAATTATTGGAAGACATCCAGTTTGGTTAGGAAATTGATTATTTGAGTATCATTATTTAATACCCTCCAATTCACAATATTATCTAGTATCAAAGTTCTGAAAAATTATTTCAACAGAAAAACCATCGTTAAAAGGTGTATATCTAGAAGTTGCATTTGCCAAAATTTCTACAACAACATTCTGGTAGAAAGGTATATATTCAATATTAAACTCTTCAAAAGAATAAAGTAAACTCCATACCTCTTGTTGATAACCTCTTAAATGAGGATACATTCATTGGATGACATTTCTTACCTATTAGACAACTATTCTTGAATCACCAAATACTCATAAGAATTTTACCTTGAGGTCGATGGCTTTCTTCAAAGCTTGGACCAATGCTTCATATTCCATGGTATTATTGGTGTATTAAAATTCCAATAGATAGGATATGAGTGTTTTATGTTGATGTGAGTCAATGAGGATACATCCTGCCCCAACTCCATCTTGGGATTTGGAGCCATAAAAAAACATATTCCAAATGTTAGTATATACATGTGGGTTAATTATACAATAACATAATTATTTTAATGATATACATGCATTATCATCAATCTAATTGCATGGAAGGAGTTCATACTAAGTGTCTGTTTAAATTTCAGATGGTTTTGATTCATAACAACCATGGTCAATCTCTAAGAAATAATTACCGATATTAGATTGTGTGAAGCTGATAGACTCATTTTTACCTTCCAAATTGGTTACTGTGAGTTTCATGTGAGCCTCACTATCAACACAAATATGATTAGGTTTACCTTTGTGCGGGAGCCATACATGGGACCAGTCTATAGAAAAATATCCTTGGATTTTAGCTAACCAATCCTTTCTAAAAAATAAACCATAACTATCTAGAATATCAACAACAACAATGTCAATAACCTAATGAACCCTTGGGTCAAAAGATAACACAATCTGTACATATTTGATATCTCTTCTTACTTTTACATCTAAACTATCTAATTGTATGATTCTCATGGTACAATTTTTATTCTTTGGAATATTGAATAAGGAATGATGTTGGAAGAAGCACCAAAATCCATCAAACAATTGTGTACATTGAAGTTAAAGATTTCAGATGTAAGAAAAAAAAGAGGGATCTGGGACTTTAAATAGGCACCTATACTTGTTTCATTGATGGTGCATTTGATTTTCACTATATGTATTTACTTTTCTTTTGTAGTTTCAGGGTTGTTGTTAGTTGCAACAATGTTTCTCTTCCGATATTTGTTGGCATTGAAAGTATCGAGAAGGAGATCACGTTGTTGAGCTAACATGCATATATCATACATAGAAATGTTGGCTTTGGTTTTCTTAATGTATTCAATAAAACTATACTCTAAAGTGCACATTTTTGGTTTGTTTGTTGTTGTGTTTGGTTGAGCATTGTTATCTTTTCTATTGGATATTAGATTGTTGGGATTAATGTTGTTCGTAGTCAGGTTCGATGTACTATATTTTTTGTTGCTAGATGAAACAATGATGCTAGACTTATTACTCGCAGTGGTTGGAGATGGGGTGTTTGGTTTCATATTGGTAATAGGGGAGGTCATTTTATTTAGATGGGTTTTCGAAGAATAAGAAGTGCTTGGGACAACTTTTTTATTGCATAGATTGTAATCTCAGGGGGCATATTTTATAACTGGCGTATATCCAATAAAAATTTCCTCAATTTTTTCATCATTTGAGTTAGTACACCAATCCCTTAAGGACATATGAGACTCTTGATGGGTTTCCTCGATATTATCTTAAGTTATTTCTTCGGTGGGATGTTTTTCATTTAAGATCTACTGATCTAGAAATTTTTTGATAACAGATGTCATGGAGTTTACCCACTAGGGACAAGTTTTTTTGGAGTGATTATGGTTGTGATATGAGCAACAGTTATCACTTCCAAAGGTATCTAGAATTAATGTGAGTTTTTGTACTTTGGGTGGCTTGGGATGGTTTTCATTCCTCTTGAAGAATGGGAGGAAAGCTCTGTTTCTTTAAGGTCATTCTCTAGTATTCTTCTTAAGATCAACAACTTCATTGGAAAAAATCTTAACTAACTTGACCACACTATCGATATCCTTTGGTTCCTTCTCAAGGGAGTTGGTTAGAAACAATGGTTTCTTCCTAGCTTACTTGATATCTTAAGAGTGTGGGTGAATATCTTAAGAAAAAAACTTCTTTTCAATAGTTTCAACTTCTTCAAAATTTTGAGCCAAAACGTCCTTACTAGCCCATTTAACAAACATGCCTATAGAAGGAACTAGAGCTGAAGTGTAGTATTCTATGGATAAATATTGTAAAGGGGATGTCTCGATAGTAAACTTGGTGAGGATTGTAATGAAATGTTGATTGAATTCCTTCATTTTTTCCTTTTTTCCTTTTTTTCTATTTTTATGGCTCCTAACTATTTGTATAAGGCGACAATGGTTTTTCATTCTCCAAATTTTCCAATAAAAGCTTTCTCAAAATCCTCCCAATTGGTTATAGAACTAGGTGGTAGATTAAAATAACAGGGGGATGATGTACTTGCAAAAGTGTAAGAGAAAATACTATAGACCACATATTCATGTCGAACACTGGGGACGCATATAGCTAAAACCAATTTTTTAACATGATCCTCAAGTGAACCAGGTCTGTTTGGGTCAAATTTTGGAAGGAGATTTTTTGGTTTTCTGGGAATTTCATGTAAAGGATTTTCCAAATTTAGAGCACCTTCAGATATCCATGGTCGGATTAGTACCCTTCATTCTTGATATTCACCCATGATATGTTTGAGATTTATTTTTTGGTTTTCACCATCAAAGTTGTGTTCCATTTCAGGAGGGGTAAGAGGGATATGATTTAAGGGTATGGGTACTTCCTGGAAAGCGGTTTCAATCAATTCCTCAATAGAGTCAACTAGAATGTTGGGGTGGATGTTTGATCATATTACAGGAGTAGTTATTATCCTTGGTAGTTATGAGGTTATTGTTAACTTTCCAAGAAATTTGGTGTAGGCTCGAGTGATACGACGGGTTTCAGTAAATTCCTCGTAAGGTACATGAAACCAAGCTTTTGTATGGGTCTCAGGACTGCCAATGACACTTTCAAATACAAGGTTCATGTCTTAAAAGGTAACTTCTTTTTCTAAACTTATGTGAGGAAAAAGGGTTGGATAAAGAGTGTTTTCAGAGGGCTAGCCATGTGTATTTAGTCCATCTATGTAATCCATACAATTTCAGGCCCTCTTTCTAGTGCCAATTCTATTGATGGGGCAAAAATGCCCAAGAACAGTAAGGGGTACTCCCTGATACAAAGTCCAAATTAGATTATGCACCATTTGGTTTAGGAGACCCATCTAGATTCTAGATCGACTGCCATTACTAGTTACAAGGGTGAAATATGGATGGTTATGCAAGCAAAAGATGTAGATGAAGACTATGTAAAAGAAACATAAAGAAATTTAATCTACTTTTAATCTATCCTATCCTATCTAGGAGAAAATTATCGTAACTGAATGACCTGTAATGAAACTAAGCTATGATTAAACCACACTCAGATAGATGTAATGGAGGTACAAACTTAAAAACACATGCATACAAATATATAACTAGAAAATTCTAGATCATATTTCTACATACATCAACAAGTCATATGCTCAGGAAAAATAATATAAGAAAGAATCACTAAACTGCAAGAAGAACATAGATTACATCAAAAAATTCTACAAGCAAATATGTCCTTATATCTCATGTGAGTAGCTAACATTCTGGTAGAAATAGTTCGGAGTAAACAACAATAGACATTAGTTTTTTTTCTCTAAAAAGATGGCCTTGAGGGCTTCTCAATATTAATTAACCATGTTTTTTCTCCAAAAAGTGTTCTAGAGTGTATACAAATCTTGAAGTGCCCTTTCCAAGTGGGTCTCTTCCCACATTTATACAGTTAGTCCTAACTCCTAAATATGACTTCTTGTATTCCCAAAAGAATTTGTTACAAAAAGAGACCTTTTAGATTCCTTGTCTAGGATTGTGACACATGTAGGGAAATAGACAAAACTAAAAGTAGTCGGAAAAGACAAAATAGAATGAAAGGAATAAAAATTTTGAATTGCTAATTTGTCTTTTTCATGAACTCTTGTCCCTGATATATGTTGTCCACATTTCTAGCTAATCATACAGTGTTGATATCCAATGGTATGCTAATTCATCGAGGGAAAATGCATGCATGGCCATGTTGTCTTTGAGGGTCTGTGTATCCTTTGATAATGTACCCATGAATTCTTGAGTCATAATATGGACTTTGTTTGGTTGTATACGATGCTACTCAATTAATTCCATCGTTACTTGGGTAGCTGATGTGGTGACTTCTCATTTGTGGCTTGTGTTGTCTTGTATTTTATCAACCAGTTCTTCCATTATGAGATTCTTTCCAAGCTATTCTAATTGGGGAAGTCAACACATTTTAATCAATTCTTCTGCCACTTTGTGCAATCAGGAACATATCACCATCAATATAGTTGTCTCTCTATATTCCCTTTGTCCAACTTGCTGACAGTGCTCTAATGAATATAGTTTTATTTTTTTCTCCATGCTTGAAGGGTGAGGGAGTTCGACTGGTGCATCAAGATTTTTTATAATACATCTATCTATATCATCTATATCCTCCCATATAGTGTTCACATGTGTATTCTTGGCCTGTACTCTTCTCTAGTGATCAATTATGGTAGAGACTATTTCCTGGAACATGTGCAAGTGGGTTTACATGTTAATGATAGCCTCTCCTAGTTTTATTCCGACCTTCTTTGCACTAACATTGAAACTTTGCAAGCTTCCTTAATCGATCTTTACCTACTGGAGTTGTTCCTACAGTTCTTTGATCCTTGTCTCTTTCTCCAAATTTTGATGGAATACATTATGGACATTATCTTCCACGTCGTTCATGAAAGCTGAGCTAGTGAAGGCTATGTCAGCTGGATCTTCACTGACATTTCCTGTTATGGGGGTTGTGTGAGAAATGATAATGGGGTTCCCCCATCACTGACACTTTCTTCACTTTTTCTTGTACAATCCTACTCGGCACTTTGTCATAGGTTAATTTATTTAAGTTGGGAACTTGATTTTCCTTGAATGGGCATGGAACCCTAGATAGAGCCCACCAAATAGGTTGTGATTGTTGGCATGTGCTATGGATACTTATGGATACAGTTATTCCTAACTCCTAAATATGACTTCTTGTATTCCCCAAAGAATTTTTTACAAAAACAAACCTTTTATATTCCTTGTCTAGGATTGTGACACATGTAGGGAAATAGACAAAATTAAAAGTAGTTGGAAAAAGACAAAATAAAATGAAAGTAACAACAATTTTGAATTGCTAATTTGTCTTTTTCATGGATTCTTTTCCCTGATATATGTTGTCCACATTTCTAGCTAATCATACAGTGTTGATATCCAACGATATGCTAATTCCTCGATGGAAAATGCATACATGGTCGTGTTTTCTTTGAGGGTCTATGTATCCTTTGATAATGTACCCATGAATGCTTGAATCATAATATGGACTTTGTTTGGTTTTATACGATTCTTCTCAATCAATTCCATCGTTACTTGGGTAGCTGATGTGGTGGCTTCTCATCTGCGGCTTATGTTGTCTTGTATTTTATCAACCAGTTCTTCCATTATGAGATTCTTTCCAAGCTATTATAATTGGGGAAGTCAACACATTTTGATCAATTCTTGTGCCACTTTGTGCAATCGGGAACATATCACCATTGATATAGTTGTCTCTCTGTCTTCCCTTTGTCCAAGTTTTTGACAGTTCTCTAATGAATATAGTTTTATTTTTTTCTCCATGCTTGAAGGGTGAGGGAGTTCAACTGGTGCGTCAAGATTTTTTATAATTCATCTGTCTATATCATATATACCCTCCCATATAGTGTTAACATGTGTATTATTGTCCTGTACTCTTCTCTAGTGATCAATTATGGCAGCGACTGTTTCCTGGAACATGTGAAAGTGGGTTTGCATGTCAATGATAGCCTCTCCTAGTTCTATTCCAACCTTATTTGCACTAGTGTTGAAACTTTGCAAGCTTCCTTCATCGATATTTACTTGCTGGAATTGTTCCTGTAGTTCTTTGATCCTTGTCTCTTTCTCCAAGTTTTTATGGAATACATTATGGACATTATCTTCCATGTCATTCATGAAAGTTGAGCTAGCAGAGGCTATGTCGGATGGATCTTCACTGACACTTCCTGTTATGGGCGTTGTGTGAGAACTGATATTGGGTTTCCCCCATCATTGACACTTTATTCCCTTTCTCTTGTACAATCCTACTCGACACTTTGTCATAGGTGAATTTATTTAAGTTGGGCACCTCATTTTCCTTGAATGGGCATGTAACCCTAGATAGATCCCACCAAATAGGTTGTGATTGTTTGCACCTGCTATGGATACTTCTGGAATATCAGTATCCATTGGAGAAATCTCATTGTTTCTCGCTTCTTCGTCCTTCTTACGTATTTATTCTTCATATTCTTTTTTTTCAACTTCCCTAGCTTCCCTGTGCACTTTCTCGATTTCTACTATCACATGAACTATTTCCTTTTCGGCTGCTACTTTTTGTTCATCTTATTTCTGTGCAAATTTCTTTGGTTTTACTTCCATTGTGGATGCTACTACATTGGATTTATCCTCTTTGGTTTTCCTCTTATTTTTAGCAACATCATTCTTCTTTTTTATTACCTTATCCTTCTTTCTCCTCTTATTTTTTTCCATCATTTCTTCCTCTTCTACTGATTCCAACTGCGCAAAGGTAGCTTCCACCGACACTTTTGCTGCTACTTCTTCTTCTGCTTTCTTTGTGGCCTCCCCTCATTCTTTTTCTTCATTGGCAATCTTCCCTATGGGATTGCCTCTTCTTTTGAAGATGACTTCATCATAATTCCTTTCAATACAATGTACTTATTCTTCTTCCCAAGCATATGATGTGTGTTACCAATGCACAATGAGCTTATTTAAATGATCTTTTATGACCTTCTTCAAGTTGTGCCTCTAGAACCTCTCTTCCTTGAAGTAGTATGATAGCAGCATATCCACTTTTTCTTAGGCCTGCTTTGTATTTTCAAATAAGTAGGCACGGATGTATAATGGGAGTGGTGGCTATATTTATTTCTTATCCCATTAAAACAATCCCTCGACTAGTTGATCATCGTTTGATACAACACTTATTGAAGAACTAGTTTTTCTAGTACAAAACGAGCAAGTACTAGATGGAGTGATTTCATAACTTTGTATACCATGATATAAGTGTCATTTTCCATCAAGTACTAATCCCAAATCCTCTTTATGACAACTATTTATTTGCTAGTCATACATGGGGCTGGTGTGCGAAAAGTTAACTCATACAACAGAGCTAGGAAGTGCTTGCAAATATTTTGGTACTTTGTTCTATACTTGTGCTCCTAGATCACTTTGCAATATATATGAATGGCCACATTTGTCGGTTTCCATGTGAAAACTATATTTGGGTATTTGTGGGATACATAGATGATATTTATGGGGTATGATGACATATGGAAATATGGGAAGGTCCTAGGCGGGGATTCCACAACTACTGTGATGGATTTATATAAATTGTCTAACAAGATGTCATCCCGGTTGAATGACAATCCTTTATCCACAGAGTGATAAATTAAGGGCATGTATGGAAGGGGAAATTAGGAGGCGTTAGTTTCTCCATACAACTTGCAAAGCATTTCCACCATGAATTCACCAGTTGGCCTGAGCTTGAATTGTTTATATTCTTTGTACCATTTGGGGAACAAATCTTTGGATGTATGTTTGAACTCTTTGAGAATTTTTCTATCTAGATTCGTAGTCCCTTTCTCTAGATGATAAGACTTTTCTAGGTCTTCAAGATGAAATAATGTTATAGGCTCTCCTTTGGAATTACAAATATACCTTTTGATGAAGTCCACATGTTTAAGTATCTAGGAAATGGCATTGACACAAGGGAATACAACAACGTGGGATGCTACTCTATGTATCCCCAATTTTTTGATGTTCTTGAAAATATCGAGTTCGTCTTGGTCCTGAACATTAATAGAATTTTTTTTTTGTTTAAACATTTGATATGCATCCCCTCATTTGAGAGGATTTTCTCCTTTATCCAGGAATCTAGAAGTGTCATTGTACATTGCCTTGACAGTTTCTGGCTCATATTTGATCTAGAATCCACTCTCAAAGGCCTCAATGACATGTTATTTTCCAGTTTCCTTCTTCCTCGGGGATATGTCTAAATTTTCCAAGTAGATACGACATTATTTCAAAGACAAAATTAAGTGATATAATCATTATGATCAGATATGTGTGAAAAAATTAAGCCAATTGAAATAACCACTAGTGAAGTACTTGAGGATTCACTTGAGCTAATGCTAGGTGGAATATCATCATCTAAATATGAGAGTATAATAGTGGGCATTTTGGATGTCTAAGTATTAGTGAAAGTATATGAGAAAACTAAAAAATCTTGTGTGAAGTGTGCCGATGTGTGAGTATAGAGACCGTAGAATATTGTGTGAAGTCCTCTGGTGTAAACTGGAGAACTTCATGGGAAGTGTGATGGTGTCACCACCATAGTTTGTCGAAAGTATTTTTGTTTACACTGAAGGTACTAGAGTTAAGTACTCCTAGCGACTCAAAAAGGTTTAAGTTAATTCCTAGAGAGAGATAAGAGTGCATAGGGAATACCTGGCACTTGAAGAACATGTGAATGATGACAACAATTTGGGGGATGAGGAGGCTTTGGTATTGGTTTTTCGTCGCTCAATGGTCTATTTTTCTTCATGGGCGTGTTGGAGTTACTTCAACACACACCTAGGATTTATTTTTACTAAGGTTTTTCCTTGTTTATTAGTCATAATTAGTCATTATACAGTCTCCTATATTTTAGGGGAGAATATTCTCTTTCAGTTGATGCTTCGGTTTGACTAGTTGAGTTGAGTTTAGATGCTACATTGGTTTTGTCACCATGCAACATTGGGATCATCACCATGTTAATGCACAATTTATTTGGGATCATCACCAGACTGACGCATTACCCTTGATTTCCCGAGTTAACTCCTCGCTACTCTCTGTTCAGTTAGTTAACTGAAGACTAGTTGACTAGTTAACTCAACTAGGTGGCAGTTCACTCCTGTAATTGCCTGAGAGACTAGACTAGGTGGCAGTTTACTACCGTAATTGTTGGTGTCTATCCAAATCACTCTAGACCACCACTATGGTTCATTAGTTATTCATGTATCCTATATATGTTGTAAATTATTCACTCTTTGAGTGTGGAATACAATTAATGAGAATTCTTCCATTCTTTCTCTCCTTCTTCTTCTTTCTCAAATTCTCTCTACAAATGTGTGTGGTATTTTCTATCTATATATATTCTGTGCAGGTTCAACACATTTACAGGGTGCTCAATGAAAAATAGTTAATAATTGAAGGGTGAGTTCCCCTTTTATAACTTTGAGTGCCATAAATATGGTCATACAAGAAAATAGTTCGCATCAAAGGGGTTCATGGGAAGTCCTACAATATACACCAGAGGACATTGTATCAAAGTATCTAATGTATAATAAATAAATTAATAGAAAGTGTAGTGGTGGTCGTGGAGGAGAAAATGGGAACTTCTCTAGTTTGATCAAAATATTTTATATGAAATTCTTCGGTCAAACTGGAAGATTTTGTGGGAAGTATTGTTGTTGGAAGTTTTATCATTTTGACAATGTTTATGGGAAGTATTTTGGTGGTTACCATAATAGTTGGAGGGAACTCCTCCGATATAAACCAGAAGAGTTTATGGGAACTCCTCTAGTGTATACCAGAGGATTTTGTACTAACTTCCCCTAAAATAAATAACTCATCTTCCTCAAGCAGCTTAATTTTTGTTTTTAAGAGAAAAACAAAAAATGCAATCTCAACCCAGCCCAAACAATAAAAGTAGGTTTTTTATGGAAAGTGATCTCTTAGAACCATGATCAAAATTAAGGAAGGTTATGTTGGATTAATGAGAGGGGGGGTGAATTAGTAATAGAGTAGTTCAATACCTTTTAACCACAATATGCAAGTGTTATATCACTGTAGCATTATCATCCAATAGTTTCAGAGTAAATAAACAATGAACAGATGAACAATCATACACATACACATTACACCAATGTTCTTACGTGGAAACCCAAAGTGAGAGAAAACAACATAATTATTTTTCTTATATGTATTTAAGAATTAAATTCATTGGAAGCACCAACTTCCTTTGTTTTCCAGCTGCAACTAGAAGGAGGCTCGAACCCCCTAATTTATCAGGCTACAACCTAAGGGAAGCTCCAACTCCCCAATTCTCTGGATACAACCAAAAGGAGGCTACGACCCACTATGTTCTCTGGATACAACCAGAAGGTGGCTACAACCACCTGTCCTTTCCCTGTCCAACCGTCCTGATGTAGAAATGGAATGATGGAACCATTGTCACACTATCATTGTGAGATATATTGTTGTAAATCTGTACCAATCAACTGAACCATGCATCAACGATGCATCAACCTATACCTCAACCTGTAATCAACCTGGACCATAAACAACTGCATCAACCATGCACCAACCTGTAATCAAATTGTACCATACAAAAGTGCATCAACCATGCAACAACCTGTACCTCAACCTGTACCATAAAAAAATTCATCAACCATGCACCAACCTATACCTCAACCTGTAATCAACCTATACCATAAACAAGTGCATCAAGCATGCACCAACCTGTATCATAAATTGTTGCATCAACCATGTACCAAACAACCTATAATCATAACACAACACAACAACTCATAATCATCACCAAGATCAACATGTGCTTCTAATAATATACCAATACAAGTATGCTACATCATCCATAAACCATGTGTCAACAATACTACTAACAAGTGCCTCCAACCATCTACCAAGTCTGTGCCAATCATGTATCAACTAATCATCAACTATGACTCATCAAGATGTACCAACATCATCAACTATACACCTCATGTATGTGCCAACTCATCAACTACTTGTCTCAACCATGTACCCAACATGTACCTCAACCAAAATCCCTCATCAATTTCATCATCCAAATCTGATTTGTAACTCTGTAATATACCTGGTGTATATGATCACACACCTGCAAACCTTCCTTAACTTTAACAACAAGAGACTAGATTTTTCATCAAACTTTACTTTAGTCTCACATGACTAGTTTTGGATTAGTCAATAACCCTAACTTGAAATAATCATAACTATGTACCTGTAATGAATAAATATATGAAAATGGTACACAATTTTCTTCAGTGTGTTTTATGCAATACATCCAGGTGTCACTACTTGGAACCTCTCAGAAAAGGTGTTATATCAAAAATGGCATACCTTGTTGAATTCTGGCTTATTGTAGAGAGAAAACTTGTAGAGCATGCCACACAGAATATTTGTTGTATGGGCCTAAAAATTTGTATCATAGTTACTTGGATATGTTTCCTCAATTTCCTCCCAATTTCATGGTCTGAATCATTCTAGAAAAATAGTTATTGCAAAAATGGTGATATGACCTGTAAATAACATACCTTAGAAAGCATCATCAAAAGAATTTATCCTCCCTTGAATTTCGGCCTTCTTGACTTCACCTTCCATCTTAAATTCGTCTTAGATATAGTTTGGTTACCTCAGTCACCTATAGATATTCAATATTCTCAAGTGTAATTAAAATGAGAGAGCCTTGCCTCTTATTTATACTTTCATGTAGCTTCCTCAAGGGGTTACCTTTTAACCATCTTAACCCACTTTTCTTATTTTAGGGTTAACCCACTTCTAATTTCTCCATTAACTTTGTTATTTAAAACATTATTTTGTATTCCATTTGACTTATAGTAAACTCATCACTTCATTTTATTGTTTACCTTCTAAAATCTCTTAAACCACTTTGACTACTTTGACCTTTTGGGGCTTCTAGATGACTCATGAGGGTTCTCCAACTTCACATGGCCATAAATCTCTAACCGCGATGAGTTATGTGACGTTAAACATACAAATGGAAATGGAATGACATGTACTATCCATATAGAATAGTCTTTCTTGAAAATATATCAAAACACATACCATTATCCATCAAACAAACTTGGGTCCATTACCCAAACCTGGGTTCCCCAACTTCTCATGGCCATAACTCTCTAACTGTGAGGAGTTATGTGACGTTCCACATACCAATGGAAATAGAATGACATGCAATATCCATATAGAATAGTATTACATTCAAATATATTAAAACACATACAATTATACATGAAACAAACTTAAGTCCATTACCCAAACCTTTGTGCTACCGGAATTTGCTACCATACTTTCTCCAAGGGTTGACATCAATCAATAAGGGTTGAATTCAATCTACAATATCACTCTCCAATGGTTGAAATCAATGAAAACCAACAATCCATACCAATTGTCCATCAACCTAAGCCAACTTTCTGAAAATATCCCCCTTTGGCATTGATGGCAACACCAACATTGATGGAAACACTTAATCATCATAACATTCATGCTTATACTCCTCATCAATGTTTCTATCTCTCCCCATTTGACATTAATGGAAAAGGGTATCTCCCTTTGGGGCTACTCCCCCTGACTAGACATTCCTTGGGGATGCTCCCCCTATCTACATGCCTTTGATTTTTCTTTTTGTTTATAAGCCTCTGATTACTCTCTCTCCCTTAATATGAATAATATCTCCCCCTTTGACAAAGGGTATCACTCTGAAGTCATATTGCTAATTCGTCCCTTGTGACAATTGCTCCCCTTGGAAACATGCCTCTATTTTATCTCTCCAAGCATTTACCTTTGCATCTGATAAACCTCTTCCCTTTGTCATCAATGGAAAGGGTATCTTTCCATCTGGGGATGCTCCCCCTAACAAAACTCTTCCTGAAATTGATCTCCCAACTTGAATTTTCCTATTTAAGGTGCTTCCTCATGTACATCTAAGACATATAAGATAAGCATTCAAAATCATTCATTTTGGAGTAGAGATTACTCCTCGTCTCTGGAAAAGATACTCAAAGGATTCCTGTGGAAGCGATTTTGTAAAGATGTCTTCCACTTGTTCTTTTGTGCCCACATATTCAACTTTGATGTTCTTCTTTGCAACCTGTTCCTATAGAAATTGATACTTTATTGGAATGTGCTTCGTCTTGGAGTGCATCACTGGGTTCTTTGAGATACTGATGGCACTTGTATTATCAAAATATATTGGAATGGGATCATCATACTCAACCTGTATATCTGTCAGAGTTTGTTTCATCCATAGAACCTGTGTACAACATGTTGTTTCTGCAATATACTCTTCCTCGACTGTATATAATGATAAATATGATTGTTTCTTTCTTATCCATGATACTAAACACTCACCCAAGTAGAACGTTTCTCAACTGGTGCTTTGTCGGTCATCAATGCAACCTGCCCAATCTGCATTTGTGTAGGCAATAAGTGATAAATCCTTTCCTTTTGGATACCATAATCCAAACTCTTATGTTCCTTTGAGATATCTGAAAATACTCTTTACTGCTAAGACATGTGATTCCTTTGGTGTTGCTTGAAATCTTGCCACCTATCCAACTTTCTGCATTACATATGGTTTGGATGCTATCACATATAGTAAGCTACTAATCATTGACCTGTATTTCCTCTGGTCTATAGCCTTTGAATCATCATCTTTTCAACTTGTAATTGGTTTTCATAGGAGTGGTAAATGGTTTACACTCTTCCATTCCTAACTTTATCATTTCTTTGATATACTTAGTTTGAGAAATAAAAATTCCATTGTTGCTTTGACGTATTTGAAGACCTAGAAAGAAGGATAGTTCTCTGAGTAATGACATTTCAAATTCATTATGCATGTCCTTGGGAAATTTTTGGCTTAACCTGTCATTAATACTTCCAAAAACAATATCATCAACATAAATTTCAATTAATAAAATACTACCTTGAGTTACCTTGATGTAGATTTTGTTGTCTGCACTTCCTTTCCATGTCTCGTAGGGAGTTTTGTCATTGTTGTTTCTGAGCATTACTATGTTTACTCAAACTCTCCAATATTCTCATAGAATGGTTCTCTGGTTTGTCTAAGTGATCCAAAAAGAATCCAGAGAAGGATAAGAACAACCTAGAATGCGTAGAGGCAACTTAGGATGCTCAAAATGGCTTCAGTAGATAGCAAAAGGGAAACAATTGAATTTTCCCAAAACTAAGTTAAAATGGAATGATCGTGAAGAGCGCGTCACAATATTTCTAACAACATAAACGAATCATCAAACGGAGTTACAGATCAAAACTTATAAGCGATCAAAGTTCAGGTCAAACTTGGTCCAAAGTCAAAAGGGAAAGGTGACACGTGGTACCACTGCAAGGGTGACACGTGGAACGTCCTACAATTGAGTTGGCATGGGATGACATGGCAAGGTTGTACATATTAATGGTAGACACGTGGGCAAATTAAGTGATGACAAGTGTTAGTTTTATTGGGAAAATGATATGGTGCCATGTGGCCTAATCATGGGCTGCCACATGACACCCCTCAAATGGTTGGCATGAACAAATCTTTTATGACTCCATAGGAGTTGAACCCCTGATCTCCTCTTAGCCCAAAGGCCCCACATCTCTGTGCTAGCCAACCTTCCAATACATGTTCCTTGTTTATACTATGGAACATATTTTATTTAAGTTTAATAAATGTTTAATGTGGGGGAGAAAAGGGCTAGGCCTTCGGTCCAAAGTTTGGTCCCATGTTAATCCATGCAACCCTATGTATAGACTGTCGAATATGCAAACCACCCACTATATATGACCATTCCATCATTTTAACAACTCCCGCCATATATGGTATTCCGTCGATTTTAAATAACCATTCCGCCATTCTAGTGGCTCCCCGCTAGATTTGGTAGAGCACGCCAAAACTGTTATAAAAATGTGTTAAAAACGGGAGGCCCATGGGATTAGATCCCAAGACCTTCGCCTAACCAATTTCTAAATACAACTATGCCAACCATTGCGCCCAACCTCCTCTTTATTGCATATCCGACAATCTTTGGTATAAAAAGGGGGATTCGACCAGAGTTTGGGATAGAGCATGAGAGGCATACCAAGAGCATCCATACGATACATATTTTTTCATAGTTTTCAAGGGTGTGCATGGATTTTGAGATCTTCCCAGTCATTTATTTTAGGAGCAGTGGCACACAAACCGAGGTAGGGGTGCCTCTTGGGACGAAAAGTGTCTGACTCATATCGAGGCATGGAGACAGTCATTTTTAGGTAAAACGATGCCACAAACACAGTGGTGGTGTTAGTTTTATTATCTGAGAAAAGGTTTTGTATCTTAACTCTAGAATGAGGTATACATATGTATTTTACCCAATTATTTTGTGGAGTTAATAAAAATGCCTACCCATTTGAGAGCAGGACCCAGAGATGTAGTCCACCAGGGAAGAACTCCGTTATCAATTTTTTTTGTTCATATTTCATGAATATGTCTCTTTCCTTTTGAGGTTTTCCTTATTTACGGTTTACTTTAGTTTTTCTCATTTTATACAATTCTTTAATAAGTCACTGAACAAAAATATCCCGGATCATGTTGGTATTAGAGCAGTCATCTTTGACTTGAATTGTTGAGTATGAATGCTTACTAGGGCCAAGCATAAGCAGGGTGAAGGAAATATTAAGACATTTGATACCAAATTTGGTCATGCATCCCGAAGGAAGAAGATGGAAGAAGAGGATAAGCGTGATGAACATGAGAAAAAATTTCACATGGTCTTTTATCGCATGTCCTAAATGGTCGAACAAATGTATGGAGATTACGAGAAGAGGATGAAGAGGAAAGGGAAGAAAAAGGAAGCACCACAACATGATGATGCTTCGGTAAACCAAGGGGTTGGAGGAGATCCTCCTAAGCCTCAATCTTCACCTTCAAGTTCTAGTTCTTCTTCCTCTGAGCATTCTCATCAGTCTCATCATTCTAGCCATATAGCCTCTTTTAAGAAACCATTATTAAAGCTTGATGTAAATTTTTCTTTACCTATGTTTAATGGAGATGCTAATCCTGAAAAGCTAGATAATTGGATCTGACAGGTTAAATTATATTTTCGTGTTCAACATATTGACAAAGAGGAAGTTAAAGTGAAATTGGCCTCTCTTCGGTTGGAAGGCACTACTCTTGTATGGTGGGAGAGAAAGATACATGACATAAGTAAGTGTGGTTATCTTCTTTCCTCATGGTCAAAATTTAAATCAGAGATAAGGAAGCAGTTCTATCCATTAGGGCATTTACATAAAGCAATGATGGAATGGAAAACTTTGAGGAAGAGTAAAGGTCAGACTGTACAAAGTTTCACAGAGGAATTTAGGAAGAAATCACTTGCACTAAACATTCCTTTAGATTCCTATGAAATGTTAATGAAGTATATTGGAGCAATTCACAGTTATATTCATCATACTTTACTATTGTTTAACCCCACTAGTCTTGACGAAGTTTGTGTGCAAGCCACTCACATTGAAAACACGGGTAAGAATGGACAGGAGGAAAATCCATTCAAGCACTCTAAAAACCATTTCGATGGAAAAGGAAATGGGAAGGACAAGAGGATAGTTGCAACAAAGAAGGAAAAAGGAAAACCCTCTTGCAGCCATTGCGAGAAACCTGGTCATGATAGTGAACATTGTTGGAAACTACATCCAGAGTTAAGGCCAAAGAAGTTTGGAGGCAAGGGGAAGCCAAAGACCATCTCTACAGTGAAACATGACCTTGGCTTTGATTCAGGTGATGAAGAAAGAATCACAATAGTTGGGATGCAAGGTAAAGATTCATTTTATGCATGTTCAAGTTCTTTAAATGAATCACATGATGATGACAAAAGGAGAAGTGCACTATTCCACATAAGAGTTGTATCGAAACATATGAAGATAGACACATTATTTGATCTGGGTTCCCAAGTCAATTTAATATCATAGACACTTGTTAAGAAATTGGGATTAACCACAAGACCTCACCATAAAACTTACCCTCTTGGTTGGGTATCTGATAAAGAAACGTTAAATGTCACTAAGCAGTGTAGGTTGAGGTTTTCTATTGCTTCTAAGATGATACATGAAGTGGATCTAGATGTGGTTCCTTTTGATGTCTGTGGTATTGTATTAGAGAGTCCCTATCTGTATGATAGACAAGATATCTTCTTTCGAAATAAAAACAAACACCATCTTGCAAAATATGGAGTGAAATACATCATTAGAGCTCACAACATAAAGGAAAAATAAACACTTGTTAGTTCAAGCCAAGTAAAAAGAGTTATAAACACTAACAAGAATCTTGTACTCATGATTGTAAAGGGGGAATGCCATGATAGGTCTGATTTTGTTAATGTTCTTGATCCTTTACATAAGAATGAATTGCTTGAGATGAGACATGTCTTTCAGTGGTAAGGCATCCAATAGAATACCTTTGACACTTCAAAGATCAACATTGTGCCAATGCTCGCCTTACCTGAAATTCAACAACCATACAAGTTTGAGACTGGTTCCAGTACCAATGTCATAAGGAAAAACATGCTTTTTGGATCTCCTACTGTTACATCTATTATTTTGAAGAATATTTCCTTAGCTCATAATGATGGATGGGATACTATTGATGAAATATTCAAAGATGTATGTGGGATCTTCCAGGGTTTGCAGGTGAAGAAGTTTTGTTCATAGGACAACTTACTCAACCATTTGAGTAAACATCGCTTTCCTTCCTACAAGGAAGTGTATGTAACTGGAAAATATTTTTTTTCATTTGTACTTGGGAATTGTAATGTATTGATAGGGATGGCATTTTCCTCGAAGTAAAATATTTGTAACCACTATTGTAAAGGAACGTGTGTTGTACTTTTGTAAGCCCACTATTGAAAGGCTAGGCTTGTACACACCACTTCCTATTTCCTCTTATCCTTGGGAAAGTTTTTCAGTGGATTTTGTAAGGGGATTACCCATGTTTAGTATGAGTCATGTCTACTTAGGTGTAGCAGTGGATAGGATGTGTGAAAAGCAAGCTACTCTTTTGTTATCCCAATATGTAAGGGCCCATTTCGGGTTGTCCATGTTCATTATCTCCGATCGAGAGTCTCAATTGTTAGGAGAATATTGGATGAATTTGTGGCAATTCATGGACACCATGATGGGGAGGAGCATTTCTTTCCATCCATGTGTTGACAAAATAACATAGGTGGTAAACAATACGGTGGTCCAATTACTTCAAGGATATTGCAGCCATCATCCTAGGTCATGGGAAGATCAGTTACTGTATGTCCAGTCTATGTATAATCAATTCATGTATTCTTTCACTCGGGATTCACCAGTTGAGAACAGTCAAAGAGAAGATGGAGGAATATGTCATCCTAGATTGAAGACTGAGGACTTCATGCCAAAATGACATTACTTATCTTCGAGTATGCCTAAAGGGTACACAGTCTAACAAGGTATGGTGGATCGAGAAGGAAAGAGTGAGGGAGAAATCCCCTCTTACTAGATGATTGATGAAATCTTTTGGTGGTCCTAAAATCTCTCACTGGGAAGGCGTGATCCAAAAAGAATCCATAGAAGGATAAGAACAACCCAGAATGCGTAGAGGCAACACAGGATGCTCAGAATGGATTCAGTAGACAACAAAAGGGAAAACATTCAAATTTACCAAAACTTAGTCAAAATGGCATGATCGCGAAGAGAACGTCACAAGATTTCTAATGATGCAAATGGCTCATCAAATGAAGTTACAGATCAAAAGTTATAAGAGGTCAAAGTTTAGGTCAAACTTGGTCAAAAGTAAAAAGGGAAATGTGACACGTGGCACCACTGCAAGGGTGACATGTGGCATGCACGTACAGTTGAGTTGGCATGGGATGACATGGCAAGATTCTACATATTTATGGCAGACATGTGGGCGAATTAAGTGATGACAGGTGTCAGTTTTATTAGGAAAATGATATGGTGCCACATGGCCCGGTCATGGGTTTCCATGTGGCACCCGTCCAATGGTTTTCATGACCAAATTTTTTATGACTCCATAGGAGTTGAACCCTTGACCTTCTCTTACCCCAAAGGCCCCACATCTCTGCACTAGCCAACCTTCCAATACATGTTCCTTTTTTATACTATGGAACAAATTTTATTTAAGTTTAATAAATGTTTCATGTGGGGTATAAAAGGGCTAGGCCTTTGGCCCAACCCTTGGTCCCATGTTAATCTAGGAGACCCTTTGTATAGAACACTGGACATGCCAAAAAACCCACTATGGGCCTAATGGTTAAGAACATGTGTTTCCTCTTAAGAGGTCACAAGTTCAAATCCATATGGGGGTAGGGTATCTATACCTCCATAGACTTTACCAGTCAAATTGTTGGGCAGAGGGGGGTCCCTTGTCCCACAAACAAAGGGGTCTCATACACCAATTTGGTGTGGCTTGTGTGTGACCTTAAAAATTAGATTATTATTATTATTATTATATAACCATTCCATTGTTTTAACAACTCCCACCATATATGGTATTCCACCGATTTTAAATAACCATTCCACCATTCTAGTGGTCGCCCGCCAGATTTAGCAAGGAGTGCCAAAATTGTTATAACAATGTCTTAAAAAGGGGAGGCTCGTGGGATTCAACCCCAGGACCTCCGCCTAACCAAGTTCTAAATATAGCTATGCCAACCAATGCTTCCAACCTCCTCTTTATTGCATAACCGCCAAATGTTGGTATAAGAAGGTGAACTCGGCCAGAGCATGAGAGGAAGACCAAGTGCATCCATACATTATGGATTTTTTCACAGTTTTCGAGACTGGGCATGGATTTTGAAATCTATCTAGTCATTTATTGCAGGAGCACTAGCACGCAAACTAAGGTAGAGGTGCCTCTTGGGCCGAAAAGTGTCCGACTCAGATCGAGGCATGGATACAATCATTTTTAGGTAAAACAACGCCACAAACACAATGGTGGTGTTAGTTTTATGATCTGAGAAAATATTTTGTATCTTAACTCCAGAATGAGGTATACTTATGTATTTTTCCCAATTCTTTTGTGGAGTTAATAAAAAGACCTACCCATTTGAGAGCAGGACCCATAGACGTAGTCCACCAGGGACAAACTCCGTTACCAATTTTTTTTGTTCGTATTGCATGCTTATGTCTCTTTCCTTTTGAGATTTTCCTTCTTTATGGTGTACTTTAGTTTATGCTCATTTTATACAATTCTTTAATAAGTCACGAGATGAAAAGATCCCAGATCATGTTGGTATCAGAGAAATTGTCTTTGACTTGAATTGTTGAGTATGAATGCTTACTAGGGCCAAGCATAAGAAGGGTGAAAGAACTCTTAATAAGTTCAATCCTAAAGTTGGTTGTGTAACCTGTATGAAGAATATGGCAGAAGAGGACAAGCATGATGAATAGGAGAAAAACTTTCACATGGTATTTTATCGCATGTCAGAAATGGTCGAACGAATGTATGGAGATTATGAGAAGAGGATGAAGAAGAAAGAGAAGAAAAAGGAAGCACCACAAGATGATGATTCTTTGGTAAACCAAGGGGCTGGAGGAGATCCTCCTGAACCTCCATCTTCAACTTCAAGTTCTAGTTCTTCTTCCTTTGAGCATTCTCATCACTCTCATAACTCTAGACATAAAGCCTCTTTTAAGAAACCATTATTAAATCTTGATGTAAAATTTGATTTACTTATGTTTAATGGAGATGATAATCCTGAAAATCTAGATAATTGGATCTGACAAGTTGAAGTGTATTGTTTTGTTCAACATATTGACGAAGAGGAAGTTAAAGTGCAACTGGATTCTCTTCGGTTGGAAGGCACTTCTCTTGAATGGTGGGAGTGCAAGCTACAAGACAAAAGTAAGTGTGGTAATCTTATTTCCTCATGGTCGGAATTTAAATCAGAGATAAGGAAGAGGTTCTATCCATTAGGGTACTTACATAAAACAATGATTGAATTAAAAAATTTGAGGAAGAGTAAAGATAAGACTGTACATAATTTCACAAAGGAATTTAGGAAGGAAGTAGTTGCACTAAACACTCCTTTAGATTCCTATGAAACATTAATGAAGTATATTGGCGCACTTCACAGTTATATTCGTCATACTTTACTATTTTTTAACCCCACTAGTATTGACAAAGTTTGTGTGCAAGCCACTCACCTTGAAAACATGGGTAAGAATGGATAGGAGGAAAATCAATTCAAGCACTCTCACAGCCAAGAAGGAGAAAGGAAAACCCTCTTGCAACCATTGTGAGACAAATGATCATGATAGAGAACATTGTTGTAAACTACATCCAGAGTTAAGGCCAAAGTAGTTTGGAGGCAAGGGGATGCCAAAGACCATTGCTACAGTGAAACATGATCTTGGCTCCGATTCAGGTGACGAAGAAAGGATCACGGTAGTTGGGATGCAAGGTAGTGATTCCTTTTATGCATGTTCAATTTATTTAAATGAATCACATGATGATGATAAAAGGAGAAGTGCATGATTCCACATATGAGTTGTATCGAAACATACAAAGATAGACACATTATTTGATCTGGGTTCCCAAGTCAATTTAATATTAGAGACACTTGTTAAAAAAATGGGATTAACTAAAATACCTCACCATAAACCTTACCCTGTCGGTTGGGTATCCGATAAAGCAATGTTAAATGTCACTAATTAGTGCATGTTGAGGTTTGATATTGCTTCTAAGATGATAGATGAAGTGGATCTAGATTTGGTTCCTTTGGATGTCTGTGGTATTGTATTAGGGAGTCCCTATTTGTATGATAGACAAGCTATCTTCTTTTGAAAGGAAAAAAATACCATCTTACAAAATATGGAGTGGAATACATCATAAAGGACAAATCAACACTTGTTAGTTCAATCCAAGTAAAAAGAGTTGTAAACACTAACAAGAATATTGTACTCATGATTGTAAAGTGGGAATGCCATGATAGGTCTGGTGTTGTTAATGTTATTGATCCTTTACATAAGAATGAATTTCTTCAGATGATACATGTCTTTCAGTGGGAAGGCAATTGTTTGACCTCGACCAATGTTTGGAGAACCTTGGTCATGGTTGACCATTTTTGGGACTTCGACAGGCTGGTCGAAGGAAAAGCGCAAGTCGAAGCGAAGATAGTGGGATCTTGATCCCTTTTTAGGGTAGTTTTGGGAGTAGGGTTTATGTAACAGGTATGGGATGTCGTCCCATGGGTTTACCCATGTTTAGGCCCATTTTGTAATGTATAAATAGAAACCTAGGCGATGTAAGAAGGAGCCAGTGTGCTAAGTGAAGAGACCTAGTAGAATCAACTTAGTGTGGGGCTAGAGGATTTGTTCATACTATGTGTTAAGACTTGCAGAGCTAAGTGCAGGTGATTGTAAGAAGGAATTGTGCTTAAACCTAGCTCAGGGAAGGAGGATCTGGTGAGGTCTGCACAGATATCTTTTCCTATGAGGAGTGGGTTCCTGTGGCTCTTTGCTTGTAGAAGATTGACAAAAGATAATAGAAGAAGAGAAGAGTTGGTGGACATAGCCCTGACGTAGCCCCACACTAGGGTGAACCATGCATATCCTGTGTTATGGTTTCTTTGTGCAGTATGGTTGTTATATTGTTCATATTATTTAATATTAGTGCATTAATGAATGTTTATATGAATTTGGTATCATAGATTAAGTGCTTAATAATGTGAATGAATGGTAAATACAATCTCTTTCCATATGGTAAGTGCTTAGATGTGTTAGATCCGATTACTGCTTTGTTCTATAATTAGGGCTTGAATTTGCGATGTGAATAAGGTTTAAATAATAATGAATTCTAACTACTAAGTGCTTTGTTAGAGTGGTGTAATCATAGATCTGTGTCCCAGCTAGGTTGCAGACATTTGAGTCCTGCAACCACCCCTGCCTCTACCTTGGGTGAGACTTCAACTGCTTCGCAGGTGTTTCCAAAAGGGTCAGTAGTTAGGGTTTTGTTGGTGCGTTGCTGAAGCGATGAACCCTAGGTCTGCCCCTGTGCCAACAAATGGTTCCGTTTCCGGGACCTAAAACTGTGATTGTTGGGAATTGAAGAAAATAAAGCTATGTACGTAGATTTTCTTCTTTAGTGCGCAATATTCTATTTGACCTGCGAAGCTCTATGTTAAGAAGAGAAGTTCGATATGAAGAAAAGAGGTAATACCTTGAAGCTTTGTGCTCTAAGAAAGGTAAAATAAGTGAAATTTTTTATTTCGAAAGAATGGATCTAGGTATGTTTAATAGATTTGGTCCTAATCTAAAAACTAGGGTACAACCAGAAGAAAGAAGATTTGATATGAATATATCTGATAAAAATAACGAAAGATATATTATTCCTATGCATAGAAAGAATGTTTGGACTAAAAAATGGATGCAAGATCCTAGAAAGAATTTTTTCCAGGTTAGTTACTGTGATCCCAGTGCGTAGTACGAGAAAGTTTGGGGATAATTTAAAAGAAAGAAAGGATTAAATATTTGCTATAGTTGCAGAAGACCGAGACATCTTGCTAAGGAATTCCCTGGTAGAGGTCCTAGTTGTCTTTTCTATAAAGCTATGGACCATGAAGTTTTGGATTGCCCTATAATGATTACAAAAGTTGAAAATATGAATATGAGACAAGAAAACTATGAGACAAGCCAAGAAACTAAGGATATAATAGAACCCCAAAAATAATCAGAGACTGTATTAATACAGATGAAATAAACCCTGAACGATCACATAGATATCAATTTATCAAAGGTCTTAAAAGAGAAAGAGTACATAGAAACAAGAATAGGAGACTTCGACATAGACTGTGTCCTAGATGAGGAAACACAAGTAAATATCATGACAGAAAGAACTTGGGAAATTTTGGGAAAGCCTACCATGGTTCCTTCATTAGGAGGAATAGGATTATTTAGAAGAAAGATGATAACCCTATGTGGAAGACTTACCCAGACATCTATGAGTGCTCATGGCACTTCGAAAGAAGACAAATTTGAGATCATTAATTTTGTTGAGAATAACGCCCCATTTGCTATCTTTCTAGGAAAAACTTGGATTGAGAAAGATCAGATACGAAAGAAACATGAAAAGGAGGATCTATAACATAAAAAGAAAGACCTAAGATATTTCATGGCTAGGAGAATAACGCACTTACTGGAATAACAAGAGAACCAGTCGAAGCTACTAAAGACCAAAGATCTAGACGTCGAAGTTGAAAGGACACAGGAAGACTGGAGACACATGTATGTATAAGAGAGTAGAGCACCTACCCCAAAAAGAGAAGAAGTATTACCCTTGAACCCTATGAAAGACCCTCTATAGTGTGAAGTTATCATGCCAAGAGGAGATAAGAACGATAATGGAAAGAGAAAACCAGTGATTCAAATCATAGGAAAGAAGGCCAGAAAGCTCAGTAAGAAGAGAGAAAATTTAGAAACATTGCAAGAAGTTCCAGAGAAGACTTTGTAGAAGGAAGGTTTCCATAAATTGAACTTCGTCAGAATATCAATACAACACATATTGGCACTTCTCCATGATGGAGCAATATGACCGTTGGAGGCATTATGACTGTTAAAACGATGCTCTAGAATGGCTAGAAATACAATTATTGCCAGAACGTTCGCCCCTGGACCGTTGAGACCTCGCCATAAGGGATGGAATAGCATTGATTGAGGCATGCCTACTCATTGATAGATTCCGTTATGACGTTGTATATTTATCCCGTTGAGCGTTGCACCAAGAACACTTTTTCCAATTGTGATTATCCAAGCCCACAAAGAACTAGTTTATTTCGCACAGTGATCATTGATATCTCACCATCCATTCTATTACATTGAGTAGTTCATCGAACTGAGATATCAGATCTCCAGTGTGCATGTCGGATGAAATTAACACATCAGAAAAAGAAGTTGAAGAGATCCTAATAGACCTCATGGCCGAGAAGGTGATGTCCGCAGGCATCCAAGCCCCATCGACGAGAGGAGTGCAAGCATCCTCGTCAACTTCTCATAGATCTAGACCATCCCGAGATGCAACCAAGAAAAGAAAAAAGCATCATGATGACTTGGCGAATGCGAAGCTAATCCCATCCATCCTACCTAACTACATCCCATGCCTAGCCAATGTGGTGAGTCATGACAATGTCCCAAGGGACTTCGACTACACAGTCATCACTACATACCTCCCCAAGGGAATACAAGCAGTCAGACCGCAGTTGGAGAGGATTCTAACCTTGAATATCAGTGACTATAACCTAGGAGACTGCAAGAGATATGGAATGCTCACACCTCACAAATATTTTACCAAGAACAAGGGGAAGAATTCGAATATCATCCCCCAGTCGTGGACTATGGACATCGTGAGGTCCACTATCTTGAATGTGATGAAGATACCACACTTCAAAAGACAACAGAAGGTTAACGCGTGCGTTAATATCCTACTATCATGCTTCCATGGTGTTTATATATGGTTGGACATGCGTATCACCATTTATTCAACGTTGATCCATAGGATCACCAGATTGAGCATGCAAGAACCACACCCATAAGAATTTTATGTAGGGAAGGTTGCAGATCGCGCTCTAGCGCAAAAGATTAAAGACACGTATTTATATGTTGAGAATGGGAAGTGAGGCTACAAGGTAGCCTCCATCCAGAATGGTGCAATCCACCTAGCCCACCAATTGATCATTGGTAAGCTAGTAAGGAAAAACAGACCCACACAGGTCACGGGGTTCATTGTTAACCTTGCAGGAAAATGTGTGGAAGGATTAAAAATGAACTGGGCAAGTTACCTCATCAACCAGTTAGAAAAGGATTGTCGCGAAGCTCAAGATCAGGGTTATGAATTCCATTTTAGTTGCCTACTAATCCTCATCGCATTCATTTCTTGGGAAATGATGGAAGGAGCAACCTTCCCTGACATTGAGTTGTTCGAGCCACTAGCTGCGAAGTTCACCATGCTCTGGTATTCGAGCGATATGGGAAAAAAATAGCAGTCGAACGCGGTGTTCCATACCTACTGCCTCTAGTTAATGAGGGCTATTGAGTCTTTCCCTCGTATGATGCCGAACACCTTGGATAGGTTCAGACTAGTTGTGAAGTTCCACGCAGATAGGCATTTTATATATATTACTGTGCATAGAGACGAGCATAAAGAATAACTTCATTCCTATTACAAGCTCACCAAGGAGGACATGGAGGAAATTAGCAAGGAGTGGCCTGAAGAACTCCTAGTTCTAGTTAACCATGCATAACTATCTGACCCTGACCTCATTGGAAGTCCGGTGGTTACTCACGAAGAGTATGATGCACCCAACAGTAACAGAAAGAAAAAGAAGGAATATGTACAGGAAATATGCATCACATCAGAGGAAACTGCATCAGATTCACCTAGAAGAGGAGGAGATGACAAAGTGGACAAAGAAGAGAATGAAGGGGAAGAAGATAATCAAAATCAGGGCAAAGTAACACCGCCACAAAATCCCCCAATGACACAGACACATCTAGGAAAAGAAAGGTTTCCCCAACGAAACCTACGTCGCGGAAGAAGTCCAAAGCTAGTAAGCCAAAGCTGCAGAATGTACTCAGAGTCGATGACTTCAACTTCATTATCATAGTCGTGTTAGACACCTTAGAATATATTTTGCGGAGAAATGAAGCAAAACAAGAAACCATGTATGAAGGAATTGAAGCAGAGCTGAGAGGGGTACAACAAGCCCTTCACTCTAGCCTCGCAGTGTCCACTGTGCCCCCACCATTAGAAGAAATAGATTTGGGAGACTAACTTGACCAACTCTACAAAATAGCTGATGCGACCAAATCTTGCCTTCATCGTTTATAGGAAGAAAAATAATAGGCCACAGTGGCCCTGAAGCAAGCATAAGAGGAAGTCATAGAGAAATGTCGAGTTGTGCAACAAGAGAAGGACGACCTCCAAATCGATTTCGAAGAGGATAAAGCGCAAATCCAGAAAGAGAAAGAACAACTGCTCATGGAGTAGGTTGGAGTTAAAGAAGAAGTCAATAGAGAACTTCGCTCTGTGATAGGATTAGAAAAAATAGAATAAGACCGAATGGAGAGTCAAGTAGCGAAGCTTGCCGCAACCATCCAACAAATTCAACAGAGAGTAGCATAATTGGAGTTACAAGTAGTACCAAGCACTCCATAGGAAGTGCTATACCAACGAGAAGAAACTGCTCAAAGCGCAGTCCAGAGAATGAAGGAATTAGCCTTTGAATGTAAACAACTTAGCAGTCAAAGTGCATAGAATTATGAGTGCCTTACTCGGGACCATAAACTAAAGATGATAGAATCGTAGATCCAGGAAGCAAAGAAAAAATAGTAAAATCGTAGTTGAATCCCTTGTCAGCGGTCGAGCGAATGAAAATATCCCAAGAACAACACATGACTCAACAAAAGGTCCATGCCATACAGAGAAAAGTCATGGAAGTGACTTAGAAGCTCTAGCCATTCCAGGATGCAGCTTGCCTACTTTTTTAGGAGATTGAAGGACGAGGAGTAGAACTAGAACACGCAGTCACTGTAGTCAAAAAATGATTGGAAGGACCTGTGACCGAGGTAGTTATTCAGGATTTTGTGGAGCAGGAGGCCTTAGCAAAGCAGCTCGAGCCAAGCTTGAGGTGTTTGAGGCAGAGTTACCCAGAGCAGAGTGACTCGGGACGAGTCACAGGTGAGTGTTGGTGGCCTCTTGGCCCTCGACCAAGTTTTGGATAACCTTGGTCATGTTTGACCATTTTTGGGACTTCAAAATCTTGGTCGAAGGCAGAGTGCAAGTCAAAGAGGAGATCATGGGATCTCAGCCCCTTTTTAGGGAATTTTTGGGATTAGGGTTTATGTAACGGCTATGGGATATCAGCCCATGGGTTTACCCATGTTTAGGCCGATTTTGTAATGTATAAATAGAAATCTAGGCAATGTAAGAAGGATATAGTGTGATAAGTGAAGAGACCTAGTAGAATCGACTCAGTGCGGGGCTTGAATCTTTGTGCATACTATGTGTTAAGACTTGCAGAGCTAAGTGCAAGTGATTGTAAGAAGGCTTTGTGCTCAAACCTAGCTTGGGGAAGGAGGATCTGGCGAGGTGCACGTAGATCTCTTGTCCTATGAGGAGTGGGTTCATGTGGCTTTGTGCTTGTAGAATATTGACAAAAGATAATAGAAGAAGAGAAGAGTTGGTGGACATAGCCCCACACTGGGGTGAACCACATATATATTGTGTTATGGTTGCTTTGTGCATTATGGTTGTTATATTGTTCATATGTATTAAGCTTAGTGCAGTAATGAATGTTTAGATGAATCTGGTATGATAGATTTAGTTCTTAGTGATGTGAATGAATGCTAGATATGATCTCTTTCCATATGCTAAGTTCTTAGATGTGTTAGATTTGGTTACTGCGTTGTTTTGTAATTAGGGCTTGAATCTGCAATGTGAATAAGGGTTAAATACTAATGAATTCTAAATGCTAATTTATTTGTTAGAGTAGTGTAATCATAGATCTGTGTCCTAGCTAGGTTTCAAACATTTGAGTCCTACAACCACCCTTGTCTCTACCTCAGGTGAGACTTCATCTACTTCACAGGTGTTGATGAAAGGGTTGGTAGTTAGGGTTTTGTTGGTGCGATGTTGAAGCATTGAACCCTGGGTCTGCCTCTATGCCAACAACAACCAGCAAAAGACCTTCGACACTTCAAATATCGGCATTGTGCCAATGCTCGCCTTACTTGACCTTAAACAACCATACAAGTTTGAGACCAGTTACAGTACCAATCTCATAAGGACAAACATGCTTTTTGGATCTCCTACTGTTACATCTATTATTTTGAAGAATGTTTCCTTAGCTCATAATGATGGATGGGATACTATTGATGAAATATTCAAATATGTATGTGGGATCTTCCAGGGTTTGCAGGTGAAGAAGTTTTGTTTGCAGGAAAAATTACTCCACCATTTGAATAAACCTCGCTTTCCTTCCTACAAGGAAGTGTATGTAACTGAAGAAGATTTTGTTTCATTTGTACTTTCTCATTTCAAAAATGTAATGTGTTTACAGGGATGGCATTTTCCTTGAAGGAAAATATTTGTAACCGCTATTGTAAAGGAATGTGTGTTGTACTTTTGTAAGCCCACTATTGAAAGGCCATGGATGTACACACCACTTCCTATTTCTTCTTATCCTTGGGAACGTTTTTCAGTGGATTTTGTAAGGGGATTACCCATGTCTAGTATGAGTCATGTCTACTTAGGAGTAGTAGTGGATAGGATGTGTGACAAGCATGTTACTCTTTTGTTATCCCAGTATGTAAGGGTCCATTTTGGGTTGTCCACATTCATTATATCTGGTTGAGAGTCTCGATTATTACAGGAATATTGGAAAAAAAATTGGAATCTCATGGACACCATGATAGGGAGGATCATTTATTTCCATCCACGAGCCAAAAGAGGAATAGAGGTGGTAAACAATACGATGGTCCAGTTGCTTCAAGGATATTTCATCTGTCATCCTAGGTCATGTGATGATCAGTTACTATATGTCCAGTCTATGTATAATCAATTCATGTATTCTTTCACTTAGGATTCGCCAGTTGAGACTTTCTTAGGGAAAGATGTCAGGGAGAGAGATGCAACCCACAAGTTCATTCAGGGGATTTAGTATATCAACCAAGCAGTCAAGGAGCAGATGGAGGAATATGTCATCCTATATCGAATATTGAGGAATTCATGTCAGAATGACTTTACTAATCTTTGAGTATGCCTAAAGGGTACACAGTCTAGCAAGGCATGGCAGATCAAGAAGGAAATATTGAGGGATAAATCCCCTCACTTATTAGTTGATTGATGAAATATTTTGGTGGTCCTAAAAGCTCTCAGTGGGAAGATGTGATCCAAAAAGGATCTAGAGAAGGCTAAGAACAACCCATAATGCACAGAGGCAACTCAGTATGCTCAAAATGACTTCAATAGACAACAAAAGGGAAAAAATTCAAAGTTCCAAAAACTAAGTTAAAATGGCATGATCACGAAGAGCGCTTCACAAGATTTCTAACGATGCAAATGGCTCATCAAACAGAGTTACTGATCAAAAGTTTTAAGCGGTCAAAGTTTAGGTCAAACTTGGTCAAAAGTCAAAAGGGCAAGGTGAAATGTGGCACCACTGCAAGGGTGACACATGTCACTTCCATAAAACTGATTTGGCATGGGATGACGTGGCAAGATCGTACATATTGATGATAGACACATGGGAGAATTAAGTGATGACAAGTGTCAGTTTTATTGGGCAAATGATATGGTGCCACATGGCCCAGTCATTTGCGGCCACGTGGCACCCCTCTAATGGTTGGCATGACCAAAAGTTTTATGAATCCATAGGATTCTAACCCTTGACCTCCTCTTAGCCCAAAGGCCCCACATCTCTGCACTATCCAACCTTCCAATACATGCTCCTTGTTTATACTATGGAACAAATTTTATTTTAGTTTAATAAATGTTTCATGTTGGGGAGAAAAGGGCTAGGCCTTCGGCCCAGCCCTTGGTCCCATGTTAATCCATGTGAACCTATGTATAGACTGACAGATATTCCAAACCACCCGCTATATATAACCATTCCTCCATTTTAACAACTCTCGCCATATATGGTATTCCACTGATTTTAAATAACCATTCCACCATTCTAGTGGTCGCCTACCAGATTTGGTAGGGCGCACTAAAAATATTATAAAAATGAGTTAAAAAGGGGAGGCCCATGGGATTTGACCTTGGGGCCTCCCCCTAACCAATTTCTAAATATATCTATGCCAACCAATGCGCCCAACCTCCTCTTTATTGCATAACCACCAACTTTTGGTATAAAAAGGGGGACTCGGCCAAAGTTTGGGACAGAGCACGAGAGGCAGACCAAGTGCATCCATACAATACGTATTTTTGCATATTTTTCGAGGCTGGGCATGGCTTTCTAGATCTTTCCAGTCATTTATTCAAGGAGCAGTAGCACGCAAATCGAGGTAGGGGTTCCTCTTGGGACGAAAAGTGTCAGACTTAGATCGAGGTGTGGAGACAATCATTTTTAGGTAAAACAACACCACAAACACAGTGGTGGTGTTATTTTTCTAATCTGAGCAAATATTTTGTAGCTTAAATCTAGAATGAGATATACTTATGTTTTTTTCCCAATTTTTTTGTGGAGTTAATAAAAATACCTACCCATTTGAGAGCAGGACCCATAGACGTAGTCCACCAGGGATGAACTCTGTTATCAGTTTTTTGTATTCATATTTCATGCTTATGTCTCTTTCCTTTTGAGATTTTCCTTCTTTATGGTGTACTTTATTTTATTCTCATTTTATACAATTCTTTAATAGTCACTAGACGAAAAGATCCCAGATTAATCAGCTACCGCATAGAATCCCCCTGTCTATTATTCATATAATATGGGAATCTCTAAGCTAGATGGATCAGAACAATTCTTTCTCTGATGTGTATTCATCGTCATCTTCATTGGTAGATTCATATTCTCTCTGAGCTCTGACTTCTTTTCTTCTGTGTGGGGATTCATCTCTCACTACAGTGCCCGAAAGTACAATCTCTTGAACCTGTTCCCTATTTACCTATCCTTCTTTTCTTTCAGTTATTTTCCAAACCTTTATGTATCCCTCATCTTTTATTTTCTGTATATATTTTTCTTCATATCATTTTATTTCCAGTCTTGCAATCTCTAGGACCTAGTCTTTGTTCACCAGTTCTTAACATTTTGAACAACCACTATCAACATACCAACCACGTGTTGATACTGAGAGGGGGGTGAATCAGTATCAAGTACAATTTAAAACCTTTTTCAACTTATACTTAACCCATTCAATTATATCCAATGAGCAATGAACAATAGTACAAGAGTTACACCAATACACCATAATACACCATGCATAATATATGAGAAATAATCAATAGTTTATTATTCAAGGGAAGTAATGACTTCTATAGGTAGCTACAACTTCCAAATGTAGAGGGAGGGATAAACCTCCAAGAGGAAGATACAATCCTCCAATATCAAGAGAGAGTTGAACTCTCCATCCTTGCCCCTTCCTTCCACCCAAGAATATATGAGAGATAATAAAACTTTACATTAAATCATCACCATCAACCAATCATCACATAGAACCTGATAATGCTTTCTGAGACTTCTTCAATTTATGCTATTCTTCAATTCTTGGAGTACTTTGATCCTATAGATAATATTACTCAATGTATTCTCTGAAACTCCTCCAATTTTCACTCCTTGACTCCTCCCCAAAAAAAAGTTATAGAAAGAATGGTAGACTTTATTCAATTCTGGTCTGTTCAGAAGACCCAACTTGTACAGCATGCCCCGCACTCAATATTTAACCTCTGATTCTGAAACTCACACATAATAAACTAAAGTCTGTAATATTTATAATGGAAGTGGTCCCACTTCATTTGGATTCTGTATGAAGAAGTTATGATTGTTTTACCCGAAACACCTGTTTATTGACTAACTTCAGCACTGGTCACAAACCCTATCTTCCACAGAGTGTATCTCCATAATTATAGAGAATCAAGACATGAAATTTTTACCAGAGGTACCTTGATATGTCTTCTCAATACCATATCAATTTGACCATATGAAGCATTCTATAAAAATAGTTATAGAAAGAATTGTAAGATGACCTGAAAATAACATACCTTAGAACACATCACCAAAAGACTTCATCCTCCCTTGAAATCTGGCCTTCTTTTACTGCTTCTTCCCTCTGAAATTTGACTTGTATCAAATGAATGTATAATGATGTTTATTTATACCATTTATGTCACTTCCTTTTAGCATTAGGTCCGACCTGACACTTTCTTATTTTGTAATTATTTTCTGTAATTATCTTCAGGGCCTACATGTACAATTCACTTTGTCATCTTCAAAAATTCATTTCTGCTCAACCATGAGGATCCACATGGTGTGCCACATACCACTGGAAAAAAAATGATGTATACTATCCATCCATGGGTGTTGTATATGCATGTGCATTTTCCTTCATGTCCAAATACCTTCATCAATCTTTCGGTCCAAAACCCATGACTAGGGTTGACATCAATGACAATAACCAATCTTCCAACAATCTTCCCCTTTGTCATTGATGGCAACACTCATGCTCCCCCTATCATCATGATCCCAATTTCTCTCCCCCTTTTACATCAATGGAAAAGGTTAGGGCTGGTCCCCCTGAGTTTAATGGAAAAAATGTAACTCTCTTCTTTGGGGTTGCTCCCCCTGAACATGTGGCACTCAATAATACTTCATCCTTTTTTTTGGTCTTTGGGACATTTTCTTCCTTAGAATCCTTTTGTGTGGATTATGTCTTCTCTCTCTTCTTCATGTCTAGGATGTATATGTTGTTTGGTCTTCTTGTTGCAGTTGCAACGAAACTTTATAAGTTATTTTCTCTGATTTTACATTTTCGAGAATCAAACGTAAGAGTGTATCCTTGATCACACACTTTACTAACACTGAGTAGATTATGATTCAAGTCTTCAACCAATAGAACATTCTTTGCTTTTGCATTTTTTCTTCCAAGATCTACTACACCTTCTCCAAGTATTTTGGCAGATGAGTCATCTCCAAATGCAACATTGCCACCCTTTCTCTTCAAGCTGATGAATTTGTCTTGATCCCCGGTCATGTGTGAAGAAAATCCACTGTCTATGTACCATTCATCTTATTCTTTACATTCTTCAGCAGTCAATGCTATTCGACAATCTTCATTGTTTGGAATCTCTTTCCTTCTCCATACTGTGGTTGGCATAGGGACATATTCATTCATATATCTGTAATGTTGTGCTTTGTGACCAAGATAATTTCATTTGTAGCATACAATATTTTTGTCCATCAACGGGTAAAATGAATTATAACTTCTGTTGACAAATCCACGATTATTTCCATATCTTCTATTTACACAATTCATGTTTCTTACATATTTGTTCCTTTCATTGATTCTGCAATTAATTTCCTTATGTCCAAAATTTTTGCAAGTATAACAATGACCAAGAAAGAAATTTTGATACCTTGGAGTAAGTGGGATTCTTTGTGATGTAGTCCATATGGGTTCATGATCTATTATTCTTTAGTTTCCTTCATACTAATTGAAGCTTCTTTGATTCCTGAAGGTAGGAGGTCTTCTTAGATATTCATCTCTTTTGTAATCATTCCTTCTTTCGGGTACCCTGGTCCACTTCTCATCAACTGCCTGTGTAGCTCTTTCTTCAACCTTCTTGTTGGTATTTGCATATTCTTTGTATTGGAACTTGAGAGTTTCTTAAGCTCTTCCTCAATGAGACAACTTCTTGTTCAAGTTTCTCACAATCTTCTTCTTTCTTCTTCATTTGGACATTCATTACTTCTCCTATTATTCTTTCTTCTTCGAGTAGAGTTTTCAAGGAAATGGTTTCTTCTCTTAGTTTCTCAAAGTCTTCTAATTGTTTCTTCAAGATTACAACTGTCTTTTTACAACTAACCAATTCACTTCTTAGTTTTCTACGTGTGTCTTTGAGCTTGCTATTTTCAATCTCAACATGCTTCAATTTTTTAAGATTCTCATCTTCTTTTTGAATCATTTCTACTTTATGATTTTCTTCTTCTTCATTGTCATCTCTTTCAATCCTTGGATGAGGGCATTTAAATTCAACATGTCCTACTCCTTCACAATTAAAGAAAAAGAACTGACGTCTATTTTCTTCTTTGAAATCTGAGATGTTGTAATCTTCTTCAACTTCTTCTTCTTCTGCTTCTTCCCTTGGATAAAGGTCTTGTAGCTTGTCCCAAATCTCTTATGTTGATGCACATGATCCCACCTTGGATTTCACTGAATCTGTCAATCCATATAGGATGGTATCTATTGCTAGTTTGTTGTTCCTTTTTGTTTCCTTCTGAGCTGCAGTCTTTGGTTTCTTCAAAGCATTATATCCTAAAGTAACTGAGAACCAAACATCTTCCCCAAGAGATTTCAAGTAAGTTTCCATTCTATTTTTCCAGTTTTCAAAATTGCTTCCATCAAATGGTGGAATCCCATTTGGAATGTTGTCTTCCATTTCTGCATAGGATATTCCTTCCAGTGGTTAAACTGTACTGAAGGTAACCCTCTCTGATACC
>JZKD02S1112371.1:1256027-1290008 GCA_000966675.3 Picea glauca | reverse complement strand
TGTATGAAGAAGTTATGACTGTTTTACCCGGAACACTTGTTTATTGACTAGCTTCAGGACTGGTCACAAACCCTATCTTCCACAGAGTGTATCTCCATAATTATAGTGAATCAAGTGATGAAATGTTTACCAGAGGTACCTTGATATGTCTTATAAATACCATAATGATTTCACCATCTGAATCGTTCTAGAAAAATAGTTGTAACAAAAATGGTAAGATGACTTGAAAATAACATACCTTGGAACACATCACCAAAAGACTTCATCCTCCCTTGAAATCCGGCCTTCTTTTACTTCTTCTTCCCTCTAAAATTTGACTTGTATCAAATGAATTTATAATGATGTTTATTTATACCATTTATGTCACTTGCTTTTAACATTAGGGCCGACCTGACACTTTCTTATTTTGTAATTATTTTATAATGTATTTAATATATCAATTAATTAATAAATTACATTATTAATGTATTAATACTTTGATATGTTTTGTTATACATTAATGTATTAATATTTTAATAATGTTTTAATTAATACATTGTTTTATTAATGTATTATATATTAAGATATTAATGTATTAGTACTTTAATTTATATATTTATTAATTAATAGATTAAAATATACATTAATACATTAGTGTAATAAAATTTTATTATGTATAAATATTTTAATAATGTTTTTATTAATGCATTTAATATATGAAATATATTTTTTTTAATGTATTATTAGTGTAATAATGTATTAAATCAATGTAATAATTTATTTGTGTATTAAAACTTTAGTAATGTATTAATTAATAATTTAACAATGTATTAATCAATAATGTATTTAATGTATCAATAAATTAATTAATTGCATTATTAATATTTTGATATGTTATATTATACATTAATGTATGAATATTTTAATTACATTATTTTAATAAATAAATAAAGTTCAATATATTATTGTTTTATTAATGTATTATTAATATATTATACATTAAGATATTAATGTATTAGTACTTTCATTTATACATTATAGTAATGTAGTATTGTATTACTAAATACATTAAGATGAATGTATTATTACTTTATTAGTATAGTTATACTTTATTTATATATTAATTTTATTAGTGTATCAATATTTTAGCAATGTATTAATTAACAAGGGTTGCATGGCAACACACTCCCTGTCTAGTTAGTTAGGAAATACATGTTGAACAATGAAACTTAATATAACTAAATGCACAAATAATGAATGTTTTTTGTCAAAATATAATAATTGAGGATTGTTTGTTATTCAAAATGTATAAATTAATAATGCTTATCAACTTATATCAACCACTTTTATAAAGTAGTTGTTATTAGTTACTATATACTTGAAAAAAATTATACACTATTCATTTCTCTATATTATTTTTATTTCATTATTTTCTCTATATTATTTTTATTTCATTGATTGTTCTCTCACTAAATATTAATATTAAGTTGGTCATACAAACATAAGTTACTTAGAATCTGCACTAACCAACTAGATTTAAGTGCATCAATCAACTAGATTTAACTGCAATATAGTATTTTTAGATAATTATACCAACATCATTTTGATAATTTTCTCTGCTTTTGGATGATAGCATAATTTCAATGCGACGCACATACATTATTTACGTTGAGAAAAACAAATATATAGATGGATGGCTGTATCACAATTTATTACGAGTTATATCAAGCTGTAAATCACTGGTCACTTGGTTTCGTTCTGCAATTGGGCTGCTACTTTCCTCGCCATGTCTTCCACGAAAGTGTTTAAGTTCAGAAAAGAAGACCCTCCTGGGAGTACTGCTCGCGTTGCACACTCCTTAAGCTCCAGAGCGTTCTCTCTCAACTGCTTTCCTTCGCTACTTCTCATCATTCTCTTCACAGTATCCTCCACCTCTTCCTTTGGCACCACCTTCTGGTCATCCACGTCCACTCCTTCAAAATCCAGACCGATCTCCCACACATCCTTGGCGAATCTGCAGTTGAGAAACTGATCGCCAAAATAGGGGAATCCCAAAACAGGGACTCCCATGCTCATGCTCTCCAAGGTAGAGTTCCATCCGCTGTGTGTGAGGAATAATCCCACTGATGTGTGGGAAAGGACTTTCAACTGCGGCGCCCACCTCACAATTAGTGCCCGCTCCTTCGTTCGCTCTTCAAAGCCCTCCGGTAAAACAGCAGGCTTGCCTTCTGCGATATCCGAGCGGAGAACCCACAAGAAAGGCTGCCCGGTACCCTCTAACCCTAGCGCCAGCTGCTCCAGTTGCTGCTGAGATTTGACAGCCAAGCTGCCAAAGGAAACGTATATAACGGATGCTGTATGTTGCATATCCAACCATGTCAGACAGCTCTCCTCCTCCTCCTCCCACAGACTGCAGCACGAATCCCTTCCTTGTAAGAAATTAGGAAGAAATAGAGGTCCTATCGACAGAGCAGGACATCCATTCAAAGAGAGTGCCGTTACGGCGTCCCTCCCTTCCAGCTCCTCAAACGTGTTGACCAGTACGTAGTCCCCTTTACTCTGCTTCTGTGATTCATAGAGAGAGGCATTGAAAAGAATGTCTGACGGATCCTCAGCGCGGTAGAAGGAAATCAAGTCACTTGGCCTCAAAGGTGGGATATTACCTGGGAGACAAGTGATAAGTTTCTCTTCATTGTTCGCTTCACTTACTGCACTTACAAAGGCCCCCCAGGAATTATAATTACAGTTAGTTATTGCAGATCAAGAAACGAAAACGGAAATTGTTGAAAGGCAGGAAAAAACAAAAACAGAAGTAGTGGAGAGACGTGTGCTTACTTGTGACAGGAATGTGTCCGTGAGAAATAAGAAAGGTAGCGTAGCACTGGGCAATGGAGGCAGTAGCACATAGAGGCCAGAAGATAACCCTGGGCACTTTCATATTTGTGGCGACCTGCTCCGTGCAAGACATCACGCAATCTGCCACGATGCATGTGATAGCTGGGAATGAATATTTCTCATCATTGCCGCTGCTGCTGCGAAGGAGGTGCTCCAATGCGGGGCTCAATTTTTGCAGTGCAAGAAAATAGTCGCCGAGGTTGGAGGCGCGGCCGTGGTCCGGCGGTAAGCCATCGGGAATACACAGAAATCGAATTTTCCTGCCGCGCTGCTCCAACTCGCCTCTGGAAACGAGAGAAATAAGAGAATTGGTGGAAACTTGGAGCATGCGTTTATGGATCCATTCAGTATTGACGAAAGTGATGAAAAACCCTCGCATAGCTAGCAGCTGTGCCAGATTCATGAGAGCGTTAACATGACTTTGCAAAGGAAATGGCACAATCACTGCGTGCAAAGCAGATTGCACGGTCTCGTCTTCAATATTCATAGTCTTCGTATTCATATTAATATGAATGCCTATCCCTTCTCTTCTTCTTCTTCCGCTACTCAAAACTGCAAACCATTCACGTCCAATCAGTAGGAGTCGAATATATTTATAGCGATAATGATGAGTATGCGCTCATCTATCAGCCAATCCAGTAGGCGACTGTGTGGTATCGGTTTCAGCTCGACTGGTTGGTTGTCCTTATGATTTTGATTAGTGTTGGAAGTACTACTTCTCATAAAGCTGCATTTGAATTGATTACTCACTCAATGTTATGGCAGGATTTCGGTGCATTATGGCAACATTTTGTGAGGAAAGTTGTAGGGTGAACTAGTCGTTCAATGAATTTAAAACTAACACCATACAATAAAGTTGTTGAATGAAGTTAAAACTAACACAACAACACAACTTGGTTTGGTTCATATAAGTAGGTTGTCAGGTTGATATAAGTAGGTTGTCACATTAGTTATAAAAGGTGGAAATTGTATAGTATAATAATATATCTTTTTTTATTATGTTTATGTGATTGTGTTAGTTGATATTATGGAAGGATTATTAGATTTTGACTTAAAATATAATTAATTTTAAAATATTTATGATATTTTATTATAGTTGATTATATTTGATCATGTTTGATTATGGTTGATTATGGGGCATCTTTATTTTAATTGGAAATTTTGGGCAAAGTCAATCATCTTTGAATGTCTCAATTTATCAAGTTAAGCTCACATATTGATAGTGTTTGATTATATTTTACCATGGTTTACTTTGGTTGGCCTTGGCCATGGTTGATTATGTGTGACTATGGTTGATTATGATTTACTTCCATCCACCATGGTTAATTGTGGATGAATTTGATTGAAGATGATTCATTATGTTAGACTATTATTGACCATGGTTGACCATGTTCAATTTTGGTCGACTTTCCTTGAATATGTTTCTTTGGTTGACTATGTTTGAGTATGGTTGATTTGGTTGATCATGGTTAACTAGTTAACCATGGTTGACTATGTTTAACCATGGTTGATGATGTTTGAGTATAGTTGACCATGGTTGACTATGTTTAACCATGGTTGACGATGTTTGAGTATAGTTAACAATGGTTGACCATGTTTGAACATGGTTGACTATGGATGACCATGTTCGACCATGCTTGAATATAGTTGACCATGGTTGGTATAATTTAATATGTTTGACCATAGTTAAGAATGCTTGACCATGTTTGAATATGGTTGATTGTGTTTGACAATGGTTGTCGACCATGGTCTACCATGTTTGATTATGGTTAACTAAGGTTAAAACTGTTTGACTATGGTTGACTTTGGATGACCATGGTTGACTATGGTTTAGCATTATTTGACATGGTTGTCCATGTTTGATTATGGTTGGCCATGGTTGGCAATGGTTAGTCATGGTTCAATATGGTGGAACGAAGTTGATTATCGTTAACCATGCATGGTTATGGTTAAGAATGATTGACTTTAGTTTACCATGTTAAACTATGCTAAACTATATTTGACTATGGTTGACTTTAGTTGACTATGTTAACTTTGTTTGACCATGTTTGATAATGGTTGACTTTTCTTAACTTAAGTCGGCCATAGTGGAATTTTCTCAACCATGGTAGACCATGTTTGATAATGGTTAACAATAGTTGACCATGATAAACCATGGTTGACCATGTTGACTATGGTTGACCATGTTTTACTATGGTTGTCTTTAGTTGACTATGATTGACTTTGGTTTATTTTTATGGTTAAACATGGTTGACCACAATTGAGCAAGATTGACTTTGGTTGATTTTGGTTAACCATGTTGGGTATGGTTGTATATGGATTACTATGGTTGACCATGCTTAATAATAGTTGAATTTAGTTGATTGTGTTTGAATTTGGTTGGCCATGATTCACATTGCTTGTGATCTAGGTGGATATCAGTGGCCACCCACATATTCCATTGGCTTAAAACACAATTTTCCATCTTGAAATTTTTCTAGGAATTTTTTGGGTCTAGAACTTCAAGGGTCGTTTTAAGGCCCTAACAATGTTTTCTATCTACTTGACCATTCAAAATGTGTACTCATTGGCTAAACCTTTTCAACGGTATACCAAGCGCCCCAAACGGAGATCGTATGCAAAAGTTACGCCCTCGAGAAGTTGACATATCAACTATCCCCTTCAAGGCCCTCAAACCTTTGGTTGTTTCATCTTCCAGGATTAGGTTTTTGGATGTTTTGGGTTTTTTCATTAGTGTTTTATGTTAAAAATGTCTTTCGAGCCTCATTGTAAACCCAACTTCTTGTGAATGAGTGTAGTCGATGCATCTTTCTTTAGAGATAAGATACCATCATTTTAGTTAGCTTGTGTGCTTTGCATTTTATAGTATTTTTTATTCTAGGTAGTGATTAATAGAATCTGAGTTTTACTGTATTACTATGTTTCTTGCAATATCTATGTGTATTTCCTTGTTATATCTCTTCCTTCATATCATTCTCGGCAAAATATGGATCAATGGTATTAGAGCAATCTACTCCTTGACATTTCTCAGTGCATGCCCCCGGCGAGATTAGAGTATAGAGAGTTGGATCTTGAGCTAGTTTCTCTTGAGGAAACTAGACCAAGCAACCTCCCATGGCGGAAAAAAAGAGAGATGACGAAACAGGAGATCTTACCAAACTATTGCTCGTGGAAGTTCTTGTGCAACAGAGGATTGAGATGATGGATAATTTTTCTCAAATCCTTCAACCATTGCCAACAATAGCAGGTGTGTCTTTGTTAAGATACCACTTTGGAGATGCCACCCCATTCAAGGTACAAGTTAATTTTGATATTCCCATATTTGAAGGTCAAATAGATGCAGATGCTTTAGAAAAGTGGTTAAATCTACTAGAAGGTTGTTTCTTTGTTCACAATTTTTCCAATAGGGAAAATATAACATGTGCTCTCCTGAAGGTTGCTCCCCATGTCAAATATTGATGGGAGACTTACTATGAGAAAAACTCCACAGAGAAGTCTGGAATATTTGGGTCGAGCCCCCTTGAGACTATTTTATGGATGCCATCAAGGAATGATATTACCCTATTGGAAATTATGATGACCAATACATGAGATGGACCACACTATGTCAAAATAGGGGCCAAACAGTGTCGGAGTTCACAAATACCTTCCATACCTTACACACCAAGATGGGTATCAAAGACTCTGAGCGACATCTAGTTCTAAAATATCGTGGGGGTCTACACATGTACATATAAACAAAAATGGAATTTATGGAAATCTCGGCACTATGAAATGATTATCGATAAGTTGTCAAAATCGAGCAGAAATTTAATTAGTAGAACAAGAAAGAGTTCGGGTCTGAGAATCCACAACAACTGAAGTATGGTAAAGGCGGCCCTAACTCACAGAACAACCAACCTCAATACAACCAATCCAAGTCGTAGGAAAAGAAGGGTAATAGGAAAACAAAGAAAGACATTGGAAAGTGGTGTGAATTCCACAAAATCCCTTGGCACAACACCAATGAATGTTGCTCAAAATAGTTATTATTGATCGAGCTCAAAGAAAAAGAGTCGAACGTCGACTCGAACTGTAATTCAGAAAACAATAAAATGAAACGTATCATTGATGCAGAACCCACTTTTACTATCATGACCACAACAATCCAACCAGAAGAACTAGGGAACCTTGAGGAGGGGGAGTTCCTCTTCCATTCACAGATGTGGGTGAAGGGGACCCCACTGTATTTCATCGTTTATAGCGGAATCCAAAGAACCTAATCTCAGCAGTGGTCGTTAAGAAACTAGATTTGTTGACAATACCACACCCACAACCATACAACATCAGGTGGCTTCTCCATAGATGAGATCTATGCATCAGTCAGCAGTGTCGCATGTCCCGTGGCATCAAACCCTTCAAGGATGAGGTATTGTGTGATGTTGCTCCACTTGAAGTCTGTGATGTTCTTTTAGGCCAATTATATATGTGGAAGTGTCATGTTGTTTATGAGTCTTGACCTCATAGGGTCATTGTTACGCTAAGGGGTCATCTCTATAGGATATCATAGGTAGTTCTAATAGTGGTTGCAGTGAAACAGTGTCGCAAAGTAATCTCTCATACCAAAAATTTTAGCCTCTTCACGATTCAGTTAAAAGGTGAAAAAAAGGACAACGTGACAACTATAGCCTTGGCCCAAGACCTTTCTAACCAATGGAAGTAAGTTGACAAGATTTTAGAAGAGAAAAAAGATACTCTTGCTTCACCTATGGGGGTACCTCCACACTGCGTATTCAAACCAAGCTATAACAGATCCCTTCATAGATCTATTGACCACAACCCTTTTTAGGTGTGCTTGGGGTTCCAACCATTAGCCCCTATTGATATAGCTCTTCATGCTACACCTCCATCAACAGATTCCTTCCACACTTAGACCAAGCAATATCATGCAACTAAATTGGTTGAACATAACCAACCCCTCCAACAATAGGTTCATGACATCTTTCAACAAGCTAATGACAAGTATAAGCAGGACAACTTCTTCAGAAAGGCAAGAGACTCACCAAGGTTCAAATTCAATAAAGCTTCCCCATATCCCACGGGAACTTAATGAAATGGGGAAAATTTCTTCCTAAGGGAAGAGGAATTATCTAGGTGGATATCGGTGGCCACCCACCTATTCCATTGGCTCAAAACACAATTTTCCACCTTGGAAATTTTCTACGATTTTTTTGGGTCCAGAACTTCTGGGATTTTTTTGAGGCCCTAAACGAGGTTTTATATCTACTTGACCATTCAAAATGTGTACTCCTCGGTTATACCTTTCTAACGGTATACCAAGAATCCCAAACGGAGATCGTATGCAAATGTTATACCCTTGGGAAGTTGATGTATCAACTACCCCCATTAGGGCCCGCAAACCTTTTGGTGTTTCATCTTTCGGGGTTATGTTTTTGGATGTTTAGAGTTTTATCAATAATGATTTATGTTAAAAAGGCCTTTCGAGCCTCATTTTAAACACAACTTCTTGTGAATGAGCATAGTCAACACATCTCTCTTCAGAGATAAGCTACCACCACATTCTAGCTAGCTTGTGTTCTTTGCATTTTACAGTCTTTTGTATTCCATATAGTCATTAATAGAATCTGAGTTTTACTATATTACTATGTTCATTGCAATATCTATGTGTATTTCCTTGTTATATCTTTTTTATATTTCTTCGTTCATGTCATTCTCAGCAAAATCTCGATCATCATGATTGTCTATGGTTAAACATGGTTGACCACAATTGAGCAACATTGACTATGGTTGATTTTGGTTAACCATGTTGGGAATGGTTGTCTATGGATGATTATGGTTGACCATGTTTAATAATAGTTTAATTCAGTTAATTGTATTTGACTTTGGTTGACCATGGTTCACATTGTTTGACTTTGGTTAACCATGGTCGACAATGATTAATTATGGTTTACTACAATCGAATATGATTGGCCATGCTTGACCATGCTTGACCATTCTTATTATGGTTTACCATGATTGACTTTGGTTTACTATGGTTATGTCACAAAGAAACACTATCTTGGTTGACTAATGACAAATTGATATGTTCCTCAATGGTTGTGTCACATTTCGACATCCATTAAGGGTTATGTCATATTGAGACATTCCTCAAGGGCTATGTTGGAATGTAATGTTCCCCAATGGTTATGTCACATGCAATGTTCATTTTTGTTAACTTATATCAAATTTCTATATTATGCATTGCAATGTTAATCAAGGGTTATGTTTCTTTGCAACATTCCTCAAGCATTGCATTTCATTGATATGTTCTTGAAATGTTATGATGCATTACGATATTCATATTGATTGAATTATGTGGAATCACTACATTCCTCAATGGTTATGTCACATTGTGACATTAATTAAAGGTTATGTCAAATTTGTGATGTTCCTTAATGGTTATGTTACATTACGACATTCAACTTAGTGGACTTATGTCAAATTATAAGGTTTCTCAATGGTTGTTTCACATTGCACCATTTTATGAAGAGATAAGTTGGATTGCAATGTTCCTCAATGTTTTCCCATGGTTGACTATGGTGGACCACAATGAACCAATATTAACTATGGTTGACTTTGTGACATGAAGAGTTTGACTTCAATATTATGTCACAAGTAAAATTATGGAGGAATTAAATATTATGCTACCTTGCAACATAAGAGTTTGACTTGAATTTTATTTTAGATCATGACATTAAGAGGTTGAATTCAAAATTTCAGATTGCAACATTATGGGTGGCTACAATATTATATTACATTGTGACATTATGACAGTGACTAAAATAGTATGTGTTAAGCCCTAGACAAAGCCTCATACAAAGCCCATGTTATGTATAAAACCCCTTATTGAATTATTACATTTCTTGTGTTATATTTGTATGTAGGCTATGAACCCCTTCAATGCACCCTTTCATTATAATTGTACCATTTGTCTCCTATATATATATATACCAAGGAGACATAGTCTTAGGATAATCTTATCTCATATCATATATATTGTATTTTGAATTGGATAGATTGTAAAAGGAGGTTTCTCCCTCGAAGTGGACTATAATCATTGATTTTTTATCATTTTTTAATGCGTTGAATCATAACAATTGGTATCGGAGCATTGATCCTAGGGTTTTTTCTTCTCCAAGCAAGTCAGCTTAGCATTTTCTCTATAACCTTTTTATGGGATGATTTAGATAGAGAAACTTGGTGGTTATTAAAATACATTGCAAGGTATCATCTGTGATATAAATTTTATCATATGGGTCATTACACTTTCAGAGATACACCTTGTGGAAGATTGGGTTTTTTACTAGTACTATTACAGGTCTCAAACAAGTTTTCGAAGAAAAATTGTCATATCTTCTTCAGCAAGGATCCAAATTCAATTAGACTAGTTGCATTTGAAATAGGATAGTCCTTAGTATTTCTGGTACAATTTTCATACCCAGGTATCAAATATTGGACACATGGAATTCATTACAAGTTCGCTCTCCATAAAAATTCCAAAAAGCAGAAAGGTTTGGGAAATTTATCATAACTTTCACTTGGCACACCAAATTTTGGTCAGACTTGTGGCATTGCAGAGAGGACATATCATAGTACAACAAGCTGAAATTTCAGACTCAGAAGAGCCAAAATTGCAAAAATACATCAGAAGGAAGGTCGACCAAGAGGATAGACTTCAAATTAAGGGTTTGAAAGGTACACAACTTACAATTGACATAACCTTTTAGTGGAATATCTATTTTGGGTGATTCAAAATTTGTGATAAAGAGGGAAAATAGAAGCATTAGAATTTTGTCTCATGTCTACAAGGTCTCCTCCAAAAATTACTTCACCCACTAAACATATAGAGAGCTCAACCATGACTCGAGATGAAATCCAAGAGATTTATAGCCAGATGGACAAGAAGATTGATGAACATAGGGAACAAATGGATAAGAGGATGGGTGAAAATAAGAAAGAAATACAAAATTCCATGTCTTCAATGTTCTTTCAGGCTCTATATGAGAGACTCCCTAAAGAAGATATCAAAATGCATGGAACTCATGAAAATAAAGGCAGTATTCAGGTTGAACAACATGTTGATAATAAGCAATTTTCAAGTGGATTTAACTCTAATAGTGGAGTTAATTGTGGTGGGGGTCCTAAATTCAAGTATCTCAATATTGAATTAAAGAGTTTCGATGGAATATAGGTCTTTACCTGGGTGAAACAAATAAAGAAATATTTTGAACTGCATAATATTATGGATGATAAGAAAAGGATTCACATATAAAATTTGAAATTTTAGATAAAACCATATCAATGGTATCAATGGGTAGTTAAAAGGAAGCCCCCTTTTTATCATTATACTTGGGGTCTATTTACAAGAGAATTAGAAGCACTATATGGGAAATTTTGGGAACATGAATACTTCAGTCAATTGACAAGAATCAAGCACTTAGGTGATATTTAATATTATAATTCATAACTCCAGGTATTGGTCACAAGGGTGGATGACATAAGTGATGAACAATTATTGCAAGATTACATGGGTGGATTAAAAGAGGAAATTAAACATGATCTTTTATTAAGACATTCTACAAATATTATGGATTCTATGCAATATTCTCATCATATTCAAGACAAGAATAAGGCTACACACAAGTCTACCACTGAAGCATACACAAGAACCATAGATCATTTTGGGGTTCATAAGACAAGCGTACCTCAACCGTAAAGGTTGACACCTCAACAAATGGATGAAATAAGAGAAAAGGGACTATGTTTCAATTGTGACAAGTATAGTAAGGCACATAAATGCAGCGAGCAGAAAGTATTTTACATAGACAATGAAGAGGAAGAAGATCAAGAATTGGAACCATCACAAGATCTAGAGCTAGAAGAGACTACTCCAACAATATCTTGTCATGCATTGGCCAATATCAATACTCCACAAACCCTCAAGATAGGACATATCAAAAGGAAAAAGGTAACAGTGTTGATTTATTCTAGTAGTACCCATAACTTCATCAATTACAAATTAGCAAAATATCTCAATTTCTTTGTATATCTAGCACCAAAGTTTCAAGTAATGATTGAATATGGAGGTACCATAAATTTTTCTGGGAAGTGCCATAGTATTAAACTCAATATGGGGGAGTATTTATTGGATAGTCCCATGATTTCCATCATAATGGGTGGTGTTGATGTTGTATTAGGGTTCCAATGGTTACAATCATTTGGAACAATGGCCCTTAATTTTCAAGATATTTTCATGATATTTTCCTTAGAAGGCAAGAAAATTGAGCTTAGAGGTATCCAAGGGAAACCCTCTAAAGTGATAATCTATAACAACATGAAAAAATTACTCAAAAAGGGACACCATGGTGTAATTGCACAATTGAGCTCAATAGATGGTCAAACATCTATATCCTCTGCTCCAATGGATCTCCAAAAAATTATCAAAAATAATTCCAAGGTATTTGGAGAAATGCCTAAGGGTCTTCCACTTTCTCAATATCATGCCCATGGTATTCATCTGGGACAAGGAAGTGTACATCCAATATTCTATGTTTCTTTCTTAAATAAGATAACCAAAGACAAGATCACAGTGCAAACTATTTCATTAGAGATTAATGGAGAATGGAAATTCATACTAGAACTAGAAAAAATATTTGAAATAAGGATCAAAAAGATGCAAAATCGAACAATTACGTAGTAATTTTTCAAATGGAATAACCTATCAGTGGAAGAGGCGACATGGGAAGATGATTTCTTCATGCATACACACATGTGGTTGTCAAGTGTTGAGGAAAACACTTGTTTGAATGGGAGGATCATGTTAAACCCTAGAAAAAGCCCCATAGAAATCCCATGTTATGTATAAGACCCCTTATTAATCCCCTTATTGAATTATTACACTTCTTGTGTTATATTTGTATGTAGGCTCTGAACCCCTTCATCACGCCCTTTCATTATGATTGTGCCTTTTGTCTCCTATATAATACCAATAAGACCTAGTAATAGGATCATCTTATCTCATCTGATATTGTATTCTGAATTCGATATATTGTAAAAGGAGGTTCCCCCCTCGAAGTGGACTGTAATCATTTATTTTTTTAACATTTTTAAGGCGTTGGATCATAACAGTATGTCACATTGTGACACAAAGAGATTGATAATATGGTTATGTTGCATTAGGATGTTCATCTTGGTTGACTTATGTCAAATTGGTACATTTCTCAATGGCTATGCCAGATTGTGATGTTCATCAAGGGATATGTTGCATTGCAACATTCCTTAAGGGATACATTGGATTGTAATATTCCCCAATGACTGTCACATTACGATGTTCATCTTGCTTGAATTTATGTCAAAATGCAATGTTCCTCAATGGTTATGTCACATTGCAATGTTCAACAAGCAATATGTCTCATTCTGAGATTCTTGGAGGCTTGTGTGGATTGCAACATTCCTTAACCTTTATGTCATGTTGTAATACCCCAAGGTCGATCCCCTGCTGGATTGTAATGATGTTTAATGATGTTTATAGGATGGTGAGCCAAGTGTTTATAAGTTGGGAGCTTATGTGTTTATTAGGCCGGAGAACCTAGATGTTGAAGGCTAGGGAGCCTGATTTTGTATATGTAAATACTCACATCAGTAATATAATTACATCATTGCATGTAACCAACCACGAAGAAAGAGTTATGGGGGACTAAGTTCCACTGGGTAGTGAAAGGGAAGGGGCTAAGAGGCTAGGAAGAGGGCTAAGCTAGAGGGATTATCTCTAAGGGAATACTATTATATTATTATTTCCTAAAGACTAAGGTTTGGGAAATAACTGAAGTTATCCTAAGTTCCTTTGGGGAGAGGAATGAACTCCAACTGGAGAGGGACGAGCTCCCAATAAATCCATGTGTCAACCTGGTCGCAAGCAATTTTATGGGGGGAAATCCATCTTTGTGAGGGGTTCTCTTCCATTCTTTCCATGCTCCCCACTCAAGCAAGCACTCAAACTGATCAGTCACATAGCCAACCATTCCTCCATCATTGACCTCTGCAATCTCTGAACCTACAACCCATGAAGCTAACTCATTTTTTCTGTGAGGCACAACATGACTACACAAAGCCTGAGCCATATTGCGCCCTAGCCATCTTGTTGTTGCTACACACATTTTTCTCTGGATTGGTGTGGCTTGTTTTCATTACCAGAACCCTTACCCGATTTTGCTACTATGGTTACATTTTTGACTTAGGAGTTAGATAGAAGAAACAGGTTATTAAGCCTGTGGTTTTGAAGAGGCGGGTTTTCAAGCCTGTGGATTGAAGAAGCAAGTTTTCAAGCATGTGAGCCACTCTCTCCAAGTGGGAGAGAGATTGTTGAGGAAGTGATTCCTCCTAGAGGGAGTCCCAGCTACAGAGCTCTGAGAATTCCTGATCCAGTCTGTTGTTGAAGCCCTGGAAGGGAAGTGGAGCAGTCGATGGACTGTGGAACAGTGAAGGTGCATATTCTCGGGGTGGGACATGCATGTGGGGAATGAGAGTCTATGAGCGGTGGGCATAAGTAGGCTCATGGGAGGGAATACTTAATGTTTCATAGTGCAAATTTTTGTATTCTCATCCTAACTTAGGAATCCCTTACCCGGTGGAGTTTAGTCCCAGCTCGGGGGTGACCCACTGCTGAGAGTGATGAGCAGTGTGGTATAAGATTGGGATGTTCGTGGAATTTTAGCATGTAGTTGGTGGTATTCTCATAAAAATATAAGTACCATTTCTATGTTAATTTGTTTGTTGTGTATTATGTACATGTCTTTATATTTATAAGAATTGCATGTATGTTTTACTGTGATTTCCGCATAAATTTGTGTTGTAGCAAAATGTTATGTCTATTGAAATTTACCTTATAAATGTATGTTAGCAGAAAGTAGATGTTGTTTTTAAGTTGTTAAGTATGGTAAATTTTGCAAAAAAAAATGAAAGTAAGTTTCTTTTGAGATAATGTTTTCCCCGCTTGGCAGCCCGGGAATGCCAAAAATTAGTATCATAGCCCAAGGTTTCAACACTGAACCTAGATGGGCCACGAATGTGGAATTTGGAGTCAAAATTCCATAGGTCTTTGATGTACAGAGTGCCAGAGCGGCGCTGAGAGAGCTTCTGGGTGGTATTTGAAAGCTCGGGAGGTATAGCGGTTTGAGATAGTTAGCAGAGAAAGTAGATCGTGGTAATCATGGTATTGGGCCACAAATTTTAATTTTAGGTCGTTGGATTCATTCGAAAGAAGACATATCCCTCACAATCGTCGGATCCGAAGAAGGTGCATGGAGGTTAAGCACAGAAATCCTTCTGACTTTGCCCCTCTGGCTATTTTAAAACTATAGCAAAGAAAGTAGTTGAAGCTCCAAAGTCCCGGAGTGACTCTCAACTATACATCATCTGGGAGGAGGCAATTTGTTGGATTTCCCAGGTAGTTCGGTGGTTCAAAGGTTCGACACTCCGGGAGAAGAGAGTCCTCAAGCTGCCAGGAGGGAAATCTCTTAAAGTCCTGAACTCCGGAGTTAATCTAGATTGTTTTTTATCAAAGACATGTGTCATCAGATTAACAAGTGTCTGGAAGTTCGACAATTCAGCACTTAGAAAGAAATGGTTTGTGGTTGAGTGGGAGGAAGAGATCCCCATAGTCTCAGAGAACCGAAGTGTTGTGACATGATGACGTCATCGGGGGTGACATGGTAGCATTCAAAAATTCATAGTTTGGGAGTTTTGGGGTGTGCAAATGTGAAATCCTCTTAAGTCTCAAAGCCTCGAAGCTTCAAAGCTTTGAAGTCCCGAAGTCCCAAAGTCTCGAAGTCCCGAAGCTCCGGAGTCCCGAAGTCCTAAAGCCCCAAAGTCCTTAAGCTTCAGAGTCCCAAAGCCCTGAAGTCCCGAAGAAGAGGATGTGACATGGCATGATGATGTCACTTGGGTGACGTGGACCTACCCTAAGTCTTCCATGTGTCACTTTTTTTAGTACTTTTGACAGGCCTTAGTACCGATTGGGACCTGACACATGTCACTCGATGGTGGGGCCATGTGTCACCACCTTGATTGATGACAATTGTACTAAGTGGATCTCAGGAGTTTGCCAATTCGGTGTTCGGAATGAATGAAGTGTGAGGAAGGTGAAACCCCCGAAGCTTCGGAGAGTGGAGTAAATCCTCACCATTGATCGGGAGAAGACACGTGACATTAGATCCCGTTGTCCGGAGACTTGGTCCGGACGATTCAAGGCATAAGTAGTTGAGGTCGAGGACTTTCGAAGGCCTAAAGGCTAGAGTCCATATTGATTGTTGATCACAAAGGATGTGTGGTGCCAGATCCCAAGTTCCTAAGACTTGGTACTCCGAAGGAATTGAGTTGCAGTTTGCTTGAGTCAAGAACTCTCGGAGGGCTAAAGTTAATCTCGATCGTTGATCAAGAGACAATACATGGAGGAAGGAGAGGATCTCTGATAATTCGTCAATTCAGGAGGTAGTGCAATATGGAGCCTTAGAACTCCTGAAGCCCGGAGTTCCAGAGCTCCTGTTGACCGTAGATTTGAACAGTGAATGAGGATCGTCAATCCACCGTTCTTTGCAAGTTCGCCAGTTCGACAGTCTGGGGTTTTTGTGATGTGAAAAAAGGGAAACCTTCAAAGACTAAATTTCCAGAGCCCCAAAGTTCCCTAGGCTCCGGATAAGCTCCTATATGCTCGCACTCAGTCACATGAGATTAGGGAACAAAGAAAAGGGGCTAAATGCCCGAAAACTTTTTTAAAGAAGGAAAAAGGGGTTAGGAAGAAAGCCTGTGGGTTTCGTCTGGTTTGGACCTGCATCAGAAGAGGTATTGAAGGCATGGGAACTTTATTATAGGATCCATCAAATATCTAAGAGCAATATAGCTCAAAGAAAAGAGATCAATTGTACAAGGAGTGCAATAGAGAAAAAGCACAAGTATTAAAGTTCCATAACTTTTTGCTCAAATCTCAGAATTGAGCAAAGAAGCAGTCATTGGAAAATTTTTGAATAGTAGAAGATAAATTTTCTCCTAGAAATTGGATCTGAATAGTCAATTTCTCGGGAAATCGGCAAAAAAGGAGTCTGATATATTAATAAATCAAAATGGTTCATGTTTTCATGAATTATTGAGAATGGTTAGTCTGAGAAAGTTCTATTGGCTACACATTTTTGCATAATTACAACTCCTAGAACATAGAAAAGTTATCACAAAGTATAGAGATATGGATGATGCACAAGAGGCTTACAGTCAAGAAGATGAAATCAGAGGAATGAATGTCCATTTGGGTATGAAAGGAACAAACTCCAATGGACATGGAGAAGAAAAGGATGATAACATAAATCTGGTTGAGACCATCAGAAAATTGTAGACAGATGTCCAAAGTCACAAGGTTGATAATGAAAGGCTTACGAAAGCCAAATAGCATCAGGAAGACTTCAATATGAAGTTAATTAAGAGTGTGGACATAATTGAAAAGAAGTTGGATAAGGAGAGTGGCTCCAACAAATCAGGAAGCCACAAGACTCCTGAGGAAAAAGGAAGATCAAGGAGTGGTAGCAGACATCACCATCACTCTCAAAGTCATTCCAATAAGAGAGAAAATAGCATCTCAAGTCCATCCCCTTCTAAGAAGCATAAGAGGTATGGGGTGGATGAATTGAAAGGAGAAATGAACAAAATAAAGCCTCCTTCTTTTGATGGTGAACAATAGAAGGATAAGGATGATGAGACATGGCTACTAGGAATGATGAAGTAATTCCAATTACATAACTACTCTTCTCAAGCAAAGGGAAGAATTTTTATTTATTAGCTGAAAGGAAAGGCATCCATGTGGTGGGATCAACTTGTGCAAGTGCAGCACATCAGAGAGAAAAATGTGATTTGGAAGGAATTCAAGAAGCATTTTGAGAAGAAATACTTAACCAAGAGGCATTATGACAAAAATATGAAAGAGTTATTTTAACTCAAGTTGGGTAGTATGACCATTGATGAGTATGAAAGGAGATTTTTAGAACTGTTGAAGTATGTCTCCTTCATCAAAGATGAGACCGTTAAGATTCAGAGGTATATGAGAGGGTTTCCATCCTTTATCAATGATAAGATTCAATATGATGATCCCAAGACTTTGGAGGAAACCATAAGAAGGGAAAAGTGCTTATATGATCAACATAAAGGAAAGGTTAATTTTCAAAGATCTTGGGAAGACAATAAAAATTTTAAGAGGGAACAGAGGCAGAAGGGGAACAAGCCACCATTTTTCATAAACATTCCTCAAGGAAAACCATATTTTAGAGAGCACAAAATGGTTGAGGTAGGTGGGCAAAGGCCAAGGAAGACACCCATTCAATGTTGGGGTTGTAAAGGAGACCATAAGTATAGAGATTGTCCTCACAAAAGTGAAAAAGTGAGAGCTATCCACAATGTACAACAAGCTGAAATAGTGGAAAACATGGACAAAAGTGTTCCAAGGATCTATGCAGCCCTAAACAACAAGAAAGCGAAGTTTCATTCACACATGATTTAAGTAGAAGGTATGATCAATAACCATGCATTTACTATTTTAATAGACCCGAGATCTAGTCATAGTTACATAGATCCTAAATTTGTGGAAAGATTGCAATTGCTAAGAAACAAGCATGGGAAATCTGGGTTGGTACACCTAGCTACAAGATCCAAGAGAAAGGTTGTTGAGTTGTTTAAATCATTTCCAGTGGACATGAATTGGCTAAGTACCAAGGCAAATTTGAACATCCTATCCTTGGGTTCATATGATTGTCTAATTGGTATGGATTGGTTAGACCAAATGATCCAGATTTAGGAGTGAAATGAACTGATTAACAGACTAAATACAATAAACACAGAGATATAAAGAATAACACAAATATCCAATGAACAATATATTCTATTAAATAATGAAAGAGGATGAAACTGTAAAACTGCAGAACTAAAACACTTGCTCGAATGGCAGTTGTTATCTCTGAGAAGAGATGTGGCTGCTACGTGCATCTGTCTGAGCAGAATGGATTACAATGAAGCTCTAAAGGCCTTTTTGATATTGCTCATGAATGCCAAAACCCTAGACATCCAAAAACCTAACCCTAGAAGGTGAAACGCCAAAGGTCATGTGGGTTCTATGGCTAAGTTGGTGTAATTTGGTACCTCAAATTACAAGGGTCATAACTTTTGCATATGACATTTGTTTTAGGCATGTGATAGTCGTTGGAAAGGTCTTTCAGAGAAATACACATTCCTCCCTCAAACTCTGACTCCCTCTAATGCTTGAGTGTGGCGAGCCAAAAAAACCACGTTTAGGGCCCCAAAACGGCCTTGAAAGTACAACAAGATGTGCTGACATGAAAACATACAAAATAAGCCAGTTGGATTAGGCGAGAGGCCAGCTGTATCCACCTGGAGGATGTGTGGGGATTCAGATAGCCCCAAAAGTGTAGAACCCACAATTACAAAGCAGTACAGAAGAACGTGTTGAACAAAAAATTGACACAAGGAGTCAGTTGGAATAGGTGGGTGGCCACCAATATCCACCTAGATCAATCCTCCCCTCTTAGTAAGCAATGGTCTCCATTGCGTTGAGTTCCCCCATTAGGTGAGGAAACTTCTGCTAGATTTTTCCCCAGGTGAGCCACTTGCCTTGGTTTAGGAGTTTCCCTTCCTTGACAACCGGATAAAGCCAGATTCATTGCTGGTGAGTGCCCTTGACCTGTGTTTCCACTATATGATTAGTGGATGCTTGTTCCATGCAGTCAGGGTTGAGATCTGTTGGTGTCAGTTTTTTTGTGATCTCAGAGGTGTCCAATAATGGGGGAAAATATGGTCAAAGGAGGTCCACATTGAATACTGGATGTAGACCAAGGAAGGGTGGAGTGTTGAGCTCAAAATAATTGCTACCCACAACCTTGGTGATAGTGTAAGGACTATAACGAAGTGAGAGAAACTTCTAATGGGTCCCGGTGAGATGCTCCTTTTGCAAATGTAACCAAACTTTGTCGCCAATCTAAAATTGGTGTGGCACCCTGTGTTGATCATGGTGTTTCTTGTACTTAGCGTTGGACTTCTGAAAAATTTCTTGGACCTATTGGCGGATGTGTTGAACCCTCTCAATTAATCTGGTGGCTTTCTCGATCACAGACTGATCAGGGGAAGAGTTTGCCTATGCGGTGGCAATAGGAATTGCAACATCAATGGGTCTCAAGGGCTGGAATGCTAGACCCACCTGAAATAGGCTATGGCCGATGGAACTATGGAGAGCCTTGTTGTAATTGTGTTGGACATATGGGAGACTCTCGTCCCATGTACGTGGATTCTTAGAATTGTACATGCGCAAGATGTGCACAATCATTTGATTGAAAACCTATGCTTGGCCATCGGTTTGGGGGTGGAAATTAGTTGATTTTGTGAGCTTGTTGTTCAACAGAGACCAGAGACTTGACCAAAAGGTGTTGAGGAACATATTGTCTCGGTCAGAGATGATGGTTTGTGGTATCTCGAAGTGGGCCCATACTTGTTCCAAGAAGAGATTAACAGTATATGCCACTGTGACATTCTTCTTATAAGCTGTGAGGATGGCCATATTTGAAAACTGATCAATGACCACAAACACATAGTCATTTCTTTGCTTGGTGGATGGAAAGCTAGACATGTAATCCATTGAGATGGATTTCCAAGGCTTCTTAGGAATAGGAAGAGGGGTGTATAATCCTTGCTTATTGATGGTTGGCTTGGAAAAGGCATAGGCAGTGCAAGATCTGATATACTTGTGGATGTCCTGTCAAAATTTTGGCCAATAACAATGTTTCTAAAGAACGACTATAGTTTTCTCCATGCCAAAATGTCATGCAACCCGACTGTAGTGGGCTTCCCAAATCAGATTTGCACACTCTCTTGTAGGAACACAGAGATGGCCCACGTGGCATAAGAGTCTGTCCTGAGTGTGAAATTCAGTGACGGTTGTGCCTGTACCCAAGAGATGATAGGTGGTGGTGAATTTTGGATCTTGCTGATAAATTTGGGGCCACTCAGATGCTTCATGTCCATAAGAATGGAGCACAGTGGTGAGTGCAGCCACGGGAGGTCGACTGAGGCATTCAGTGACATGATTGAAGATACATGTATTATTCTTTATGTTGAGATGGAACTGTTGCAGGTAGGTGGACCACTTATGATGGCGATCATTCTGTAATTATTCTTGTGTCTCTATAAACTGCAGAGGCTTGTGATCAATGTGTATGATCGTCTCCTTCCCCAAAATGTAATGTTTCCATTGACGATAGGCTTGTACAATGGAATACATTTCCTTTTCATAGGTGGGGTATTTTCGGACAGTATCAGAGAGTTTCTCACTATGGTATGCCATCAGATGCCTGTGGTGAGTGAGAATTATGCCCACAGCATACTCAGATGCATGAGTCTCAATCTCAAATGGTTGTTGTAGATCGGATAAGGAGATTATTGGAGTTGAGCACAAGATATTCTTTAGATCATCGAATGCTCATTGTTTCTCCTTCCCCCACATGAAATTGGCCCTACCACTACCCTTGGTCACTTGGCTGAGGGCCCAGGCAATATGGGAGAATCCCAAACAAATCGTTAGTAGAAGTTGGCTAGTCCCAAAAAGCTCCAAAGCTCAGTTAGTGTCTTCATGGCTAGCCAATCAAGGATGACTTGGATCTTAGCCGGATCAACATGTACCCCATTCTCATCAAGAATGTAGCCCAAGTATTGGACCCTGCTGATTCCGAAAGAGAATTTTTCCAAGTTGGCTTAAAGTTTGTGCTTTCGTAGAGTGCTCAAAACCTATTGAATATGTCACATGTGTTCCTCCCATGTTCTGTTGAAGATGAGGATGTCATCCAAATATACTACCACAAAGGAGTTGGTGAAGGGTCTCAATACATCATCCATCAACCTCATGAAAGTGGTTGGTGCATTTGTTAAGCCAAATGGAATGACTATCCATTCATAGAGACCTTATTTAGACTTGAAGGTTGTCTTCCATACATCAGTTGGTTCGATGGGAACCTAGTGGTAGCCAAACTTTAGGTCAATCTTGTTGAAGAAATTTCCCCCCTTGAGTTGGTCAAGAAGGTCATCAATCCTGGGAATGGGGTAGTGGTTCTTGACTATGATTTTGTTTAAGGCTCTGTAATCAATGCAGATTCACCAAGTCCCATCCTTCTTTTGCACCAGTACAATCGGGCTTCCACGAGGGGAGGAGTTAGGTATGATGTCCCCCTTTTGAAGAAGCTATCGAATCTGACGCATGATTTTTTCATTCTCCATCAGCGAGCACCGACAGACTAGTCCATTAGGTAGAGGTGCGTCGAGGGTCATATCAATTGAATGCTTGACTTGGTAGTGTGTCAGTACCCCTGTAGGTGATGAGAAGATGTCTATGTATTCTTCCACAATCTCACCCCCTTTCTTTTGCTGCAAAGAGAGGCGTTGTGTAGAGGCCACAGATGTGGAGGTGACCTTTTTCTTACTGTGAGCATAGATCACAAAGAAGACGAACTTCCTAGTCTATGAAATGACCTTACTACATTTCTTAACATAAATTAAAGAAATAGCAGTAGGTGGCGCTACCTCTGGGATCCTGTACAATTGTCTACCCAAAGTAATAATAACATTGCAGGGTCTAGACTCATACAAAGCATGACGCTTCCACAAATATGGTTTTTCTAAAATAACATCACAAACTTCAAGGGGAGAAATATCACACAGTACCTCATCTTTGAAAGGCTTGATGTCATAGGGCAGACGACACTATTGGCTGACACATAGATCTCTTCCTTGGAAAAGTCATTTGATGGTGTAGGGTTGCGGGTGTAGTGTCGTTGGTAGGTCCAGCTGCTTGATAACCTCTACTGAAATCAGGTTCTTCTGACTACCACTATCGACAATGAAATGAAACATAGCCCCCTTGACCCACATATGCGAGTGAAAGAGGTGTTCCCCTTCCTCTGGTTCTTCTAGTTCACTTGGCCAAACTTTAGTGGTAGCGATAGTGGCACTGGTTTCAACATCGATAATTTGCTTCCCTCCTTTAGGATTTGACTCGGAATCAGAATCGGCCTTTGACTCGGAAGCCTTCAACTCGACAACGAGGGACTACTTGGAGCAGAATTCTTCGGTGTTGTGCCAAGTAATTTTATGGTACTCACACCATTTTCTCGTGTCCTTCTTTTTCTTGTCATTGCTCTTCTTGTGTTGCGGCTTGGACTAGTTGTTTTGAGGGAAGCCATCTCAACTTGGTCCCTTGTTGTGCGGGTTAGGGCTGCCTTTGCCCTGCTTCAGCTGTGAGGGGTTTGCAGATCCAAACTCTTGCCTTTTCTTCTTAAATTTCTTCTTGATCTTGACAGCGTATCTATAAGTTGTGCCCAAGGAGGTGATGTCTACGAAATCCATTTCTGTTTGAATGTATCTATGCAAACAGTTGCAGCATTTGAGCACTAGATAATACTCAAAGTCTTTGATACCCAATTTGGTGCGCAGGGTATGAAAAATATTGGCAAAATCTGGTAGTGTCTGGTCCCTTTCTTGGCGTAGGGTGGTCCATCTCGTGTACTAGTCCTCATAACTTCCAACAGGGTAGTAGTGTTCCTTAATGGCGTCCCGGAAGGAATCCCATGTAGGGGCCACCAAAAACATTGTAGATTCCTCCATGACCATTTGGTCAGAGTAAGTATCCCACCAGTATTTAACATGGGAATGACTTTGAGGAGTTCAAAAGTGATATTTTCCCTATCGAAAAAATTGTGGACCAAAAAATATCCTTCGAGCATATTCAACCATTTATCTACAACATCTGCATCTATCAGTCCTTTAAATAATGGAATATCAAAATTTACATGTACTTTGAAGGGGGTTGTGTTAGCACTGAGAGTCACCCTTAGATTATGGGAGGATAAGCCCAGTACCCATCAGATTTTTTGGTGGATGTTGGTTTTATATGAGTAGAGGTCAGTAGACAAAACTCAAAATATGGATGATGTTCAACACAGAACTAGACAAGAAATTCACAGGGAAGTGAGGGCCACATTAACTTCAATCAGTGAATTGAGTTTAATTGTGAGCAGAGGGAAGAATTATTGAGAAAGGTGAACAAGACTGTTATGGGAATCAGGATTTCAAGCAGCTTGGAGAAGAAAAACTCAGACTCAAGATCACTCTTGAGCCTAGGTTTCAGACACTGAAACATGTCTAAACAACACAGTCACAACAACACAATGATCAAACCTACATCATAGTGCAGCTACAACAAACCGATTGGATCCTCCATGCCCGAGACATTCAGTGTAAGAGGGAGAAATATAATAAGGGAGCTGACTAAAAATGGTCACGATACCACTGTAATCAAACCTACATTACAACAAAATAACAACCCTTGACTGGATCCCCCATGCCCCAGTGTTTTAGCACAGTTTTTATAGAGAGATGAAAAGAAGTTGACTTCTATTAACATGAAAGTCTCAAATTTGATACATAACTAGAGAACGGTTCTAGCATCAAAACATTACAAAATAGGGAGCTCTGCTCAACCAATTGACGACCATAACAAAATATAAAAACTATCTATTTATACTCAGAACAATTCACCACTACCAGGAGTGTGATCTGATCACTACATTCAAAGCATTACGTCTACGAGTTCTTCTGTCAGACTAAACGTGCACCCCTCTGTCAGATGCGAGCTTAGATCGGCATGGGTTTTATAGGAAAATCTAACCACAGGGGTACCACGGGCTGACGATTCAGTCCCCATGACCGGGCCTTCCATCCCTTCCATTTATGGAGTGAGTCGAGACTTCAACCACCGGCTCTATTTTCATTAATTGCCTCCTCGGAGATTGAACAAGACATAATTCTCAGGGGGTGACTACGCGCTACTCTCGGATAGGATGTCATATAAACACAAGATTGTGGGGCCATCAAAAGAGGTTTGGATTCAGACCGCTTTTGGGCCCGCAATCCATCACATTTCACCATGTAACATTTTCTCCATACCATGGTTTCCATTGTGGTACCACTCAAGAAAAATATCGCCCGATCATTTGCGTCCCCGTAATGGACTCTGGCCATAGGTCTAGTTCTGATCTGCGATCTAAGCACACCCACTAGATTTAGCGCCATTTTCAATCTTTATTGCCCACCAACTTTAGGATCTGCCAAAAGTGTGCCTTGGTATGGGGCACTAATTTTTGTGTTGAACAATAACAACTCTCGGAGGATGATCTGATGTGGAGGCCTAATGTCACCTTGTTGATATGTCATGGACGGAGAGGTGGGATGTGTCACTCGAAAACAAGCAGAAATCATGTCAAAAATTCTTGAAATGAGTGCCATGTATCAGCCCTAGACGGATGCCACGAACTTGGTGCTCCAGGGCTCGAGCGCTAGCTCCTTTTTCTTTGGCTCCTCTATATTCTTTTACCCAAAGCTGGCAATCTGATGACACGTGTCTTCTTGAATTGAACAACCGAGAATTAATTTGGGTCTCCGAACTCCGGGAAAATTAAATCTCAAACTTTCTCTGCCTTCAGCTTCTTTTACTCGGATTCATAGATCTGATGATGTGTGGCCCTCCTGAGATAGATGGATGAGATCCCTTCGTGGCTCTAGGCTTCAAACTTCTCAATAGTCAAAATTTATTTTCCCCAAGCAAATTCACTGGATCTAGGGATCTGATGATGTGTGGCTCCTATATTTGGATGGATGAGATCCACTTCGGGTCTCCAGGCTCCAGGAAAATCAAAACTCAAATATTGCTTACCTTCTGTGCTTTCACCCGGAGCTATGGATCTGACGACATGTGGCTATTACTGATCAACGACTCATATTTGCTTCGGGCCTTCGACCACTTCGCGACTTCGGGCACCTCAGCATTCCGATCACTTCGACACTTCGACCACTTCGAGACTTCGGGCGCTTCGACACTTTGACCACTTTGAGACTTCGGGCGCTTCGAGACTTCGTGCCATCTATACCTTGGCACTTTTATTATTTTAAAACTCCCGAAGTGAAACTCCTAGAGTGAAAGATCTGATGACGCGTGGAATTCTAGATTCAGATTGCAAAAATCCCCTTCCAGAATCTGGGACTTTGGGCCTTCGGGAGGCACTGCCACTAAGATCAATAGCTCCTTGTTGATTTTGAGATCAATGGTCCACGATTTCTTCAAGAGTTCAGGATTCGACTCTCCGTAAGTTTTATGCACTTTCTCACTTTGAAACTCCCGAATCTCATTTCCCCGAACACTTGGATCACCTGCCACCTGTCCCCTTTAAGATCAACGACTCGTGATCTCTTTGGGACTTCAGATCTATAATTCACACAATTTTAAGCTTCTGAATGTTGGTGAGTCATTGATCTGAAATGATTCAGGAATCTCCGCTGCTGAAAGACTAAAATTGTTTGTTGCTTGCGCTTCAAGCCCAAAATAGACTGCTCTGAAAGATGCGTTTTGAGATCAAGGTTGATACCTGCGCAAGAAAAGGACTGGGTCCCCTTGTGACCCTTAGACAGTCTTATGTGATAATAGGTTGCATGGATGCTTGATGAAGATGCTTCTCCTGTGGGCAATCGTCAAGGGATCTGCGCGAAGTTGTCCATCATTTTGTTCCTTTGTCACGTGAGGGCTTCCTCGAGCAACATTTTAATAGGATCTCTTGCTCCATCATCTTTCTTTTAGTCCCCCATAAGTTTTTGTCGGGCTCTATGTGATCGATCTTGTAATGGTTCGATTGGTTCGAGTCCCAACTTCTTGTACCCAGATCTTGTCAGGGACATGCACGAAGAAAAATAAATGAAGAGCACACCGCTCTGACCACTGATTCAGATTTAGGAGAGGAAAGAATTGATTAAAATACTGAATAAAATAAACACATAGATATGAAGAATAACACAAATATCTAGTGAAAAATATCTTCTATTAAATAATGAAATAGGTTGAAACTGTAAAACTGCAGAACTGAAACACTTGCTCGAATGGTGGTAGCTATCTCTGAGAAGAGATGTGGCTGCTACGCACATCTGTCTAAGCCAAATGGATTACAATGAGGCTCTAGAGGCCTCTTTGATATTACTCATGAATGCCAAAACCCTAGACATTAAAAAACCTAACCCTAGAAGGTGAAACGCCAAAAGTCATGTGGGCCCTATGGGTAAGTTGGTGTAATTTGGTACCTCAACTTCCAAGGGTTGTAACATTTTCATATGACCTATGTTTTAGGAACGTGATATCCCGTTGGAAAATTCTTTCAGAGAACTACACATTCTGTGGTCAAACTCTAACACTGTCTACAGTTTGACTGTGGTGAGCCAAAAAAAAAATGTTTAGGTCCCCAAAACGGCCCTGAAAGTACAACAAGATGTGCTAACATGAAAACATACAAAATAATCCAGTTGTATTAGGTGAGAGGTGAGCCGTATCCACCTAGAGGATGTGTGGGGCTTTAGACAACCCCAGAAGTGTAAAATCCACAATTACAAAGCAATACAAAAGAACGTGTTGAACAAAAAATGGACACAAGGAGCCAATTGGAATAGGTGGGTGGTCACCAATATCCACTCGATCAAAACTCCCCCCTTAGGAAGCAGTCATCTCCATTGTGTTGAGTTCCGGTGAGTCACTTGCCTTGGTTTAGGAGTTTCCCTACCTTGACAACCCAATAAGGCCAGATCCGTTGTTGGTGAGTTCCCTTGACCTGTGTGTCCACTATCTGATCAATGGATGCTTATTCCATGCATTCAGGGTTGATCTCTTTTGGTGCCAGTTGTTCTGTGATCTTAGAGGTGTCCAATAATGGGGGAAAATATGGCTGAAGGAGGTCCACATTGAATATTGGATGCAGACCAAGGAAGGGTGGAGTGTTGATCTCAAAATAATTGCTACCCACAACCTTGGTGATAGTGTAAGGCCCATAACGAAGTGGGAAAAGCTTCCGATGGGGCTCGGTGAGATGCTCCTTCTGCAAATGTAACCACATTTTGTTGTTAACCTAAAACTGGTGTGGTACCCTGTGTTGATCATGGCTCTGCTTGTACTTAGCATTGGATTTTTGCAAAATCTCCTGGACCTGTTGGTGGATGTGTTGAATCCGCTCAATGAATATGGTGGCTTTGTCAAACACCGACTGATAAGGGGAAGAGTCTATCTGTGTGGTGACAAGAGGAAGTGCAACATCAATGGGTCCCAAAGGTTGGAATCCTAGACCCACCTGAAATGGGCTATGGCCGATGGAACTATGGAGAGCTATGTTGTAACTGTGTTGGACATATGGGAGACTCTCGTCCCATGTACGTGGATGCTTAGAATTGTACATGCACAGGATGTGCACAATCATATGATTGACGAACTCTGTTTGGCCATTAGTTTGGGGGTAGAAAGAAGTTGATTTTGTGAGCTTTGTGTCCAACAGAGACCAAAGACTCGACCAAAAGGTGTCAAGGAACCTATTTTCTTGGTCGGAGATGATGGTCTGTGGTATCCCGAAGTGGACCCACGCTCGTTCGAAGAATATATTAGCAGTATCTACCATTGTGACTTTCTTCTTACAGGTTGGGAGGATGGCCATCTTCGAAAACCAATCAACGACCATAAACACACAATCATTTCCTTGCTTGGTGGACAGCAAGCCATACATGTAATTCATTGAGATGAATTCCCAAGGCTTCTTGGGAATAGGAAGAGGGGTGTATAATCCTTTCTTCTTGATGGTTGGCTTGGAAATGGCATGTCAAATATTTTTCCAATAATTTTTTTTCTGAAGAATGACTACAGTTTTCTCCATGCCAAAATGTCTTTCCACCCGATTGTAGTGGGCTTCCCAAATCAGCTTTGCACACTCACTTGTAGGAACATAGAGATGACCCAGGTGGAATAAGATTTCATCCTGAATGTGAAAATCAGTGACAGTTGATTCTGTACCCAAGAGCTGATAGGTGGTGGTGAAATTCGGATCTTGCTGATAAAGTTGAGGCCACTTAGATGCTTCATGTCCACAGGAATGGAGCACAGTGGTGAGTGCAGCCACAGGAGGCCAACTGAGGCAGTCAGGGACACAATTGGAGATACCTATGTTATACTTTATGTTGAGATGGAACTGTTGCAAGTAGGTGGACCACTTATGATGGTGGTCATTCTGTAATTTCCCTTGTGTCTGTATAAACTACAGAGGCTTGTGATCAATGTGTATGATTGTCTCCTTCCCCAAAATGTAATGTTTCCATTAACGATAGGCTTGTACAATGGAATACATTTCCTTGTCATAGGTGGGGTATTTTCGGATAGTATCGGAGAGTGTCTCACTATGGTATGCCACCGGATGCCCATGTTGAGTGAGAACTGTGCCCACAACATAGTCATATGCATTAGTCTCAATCTCGAATGGTTGTTGTAGATTGGGCAAGGAGAATAGTCAAGCTAAGCACAAACGATGCTTCAAATCATCGAATTCTCATTGTCACTCCTTCCCCCACATGAAATTGTCCCTACCACCGCCCTTGGTCACCTAGCTGAGGGCCCACGCAATATGAGAGAATCCCAACACGATCCGTCAGTAGAAGTTGGCTAGTCCCAAAAAGATTTGAAACTCAGTTAGTTTGGTTGGGGTTGGACAATCACAGATGACTTCAATCTTAGTTGGAATAATATGTACCCCATGCTCATCAACAATGTGTCCCAAGTATTGGACCCATTTCATTCCAAAACAAAAATTTTCCAATTTGGAATAAATCTTGTGCTGCCACAGAGTGCTCAAAACCTATTGAATATGTCGCATGTGCTCATCCCATGTTCTGTTGAGAATGAGGATTTCATCCAAGTATACACCACAAAGGAGTTGGTGAAGGGTATCAATACATCATTGATCAACCTCATGAAAGTGGCTGGTGCATTTGTTAAGCCAAAGGGCATGACTAGCCAGACCTTCTTTAGACTTGAAGGTTGTCTTCCATACATTAGTAGGTTCGATGGGAACCTAGTGGTAGCCATACTTTAGTTCAATATTGTTGAAGAAATTTCCCCCCTTGATTTGGTCAAGAAGGTCATCAATCATGGGAATGGGGTAGCGGTTCCTGACTATGGTTTTGTTTAAGGATCTGTAATCAATGCAGAGTCACCAAGTCCCATCCTTCTTCTGCACCAGTACAATCGAGCTTCCGCAAGGGGAGGAGTTGGGTATGATGTGCCCCTTTTGAAGAAGCTCTTGAATATGACATCTGATTTATTCATTCTCCATCAACGAGTGCCGATAGATTGTTCCATTAGGTAGAGGTGCGTCGGGGGTCATATCAATTAGATTCTTGAATTGGAAGTGTGTCCGTACCCCTGTAGGTGATGATAAGATGTATCGGTATTCTTCCACAATCTCGTGCACTTTCTTCTACTGCAAAGAGAGGCGTTGTGTAGAGGCCATGGATGTGGCAGTGAACTTCTACTTACTATGAGCATGGATCACAAAGAAGACAAACTTCTTGGTCTATGAAATGACCTTACTGCATTTCTGAGCAAAGATTAAAGAAATAATAGTAGGTGGCGCTACCTCCGGGATCCTGTACAATTGTCTACCCAAAGTGGTCTAGACTCATACACAACATGATGCTTCCACAAATATGGTTGTCCTGAAATAACATCACAAACTTCAAGGGGAGAAATATCACAAAGTACCTCATCTTTGAAAATCTTGATGTCATAGGGCAGACAACAATTTTGGATGACACAAAGATATCTTCCTTGGCGAAGCCAACCGATAGTGTAGGGTTGCGGGTGCGGTGTCGTTGGCAAGTCCAGTCGCTTGACAACCTCTGCTGAAATCAGGTTCTTTTGACTACCATTATCGACAATGAAATGAAGCGAAGCCCCCTTGACCCACATCTGTGAGTGAAAGAGGCACTCCCCTTCCTCTGGTGCTTCTGGTTCGCTTGGCAGGACTTTGGTGGTAGTGAAAGTGGCATTGGGTTTAGCATTGATAATACACTTCCATCCTTCAGGATTTGACTCAGAATATGAATCGGCCTCTGACTCGGAAGCCTTCAACTTGGCCACGAGGGATTTCTTGGAGAAACATTCTTCGGTGTTATGCCAAGGAATTTTATGGTACTCACACCATTTTCCCTTATCCTTCTTCATATTCTCATTTCCCTTCTTATGTTTCTTTGGCTGTGAAGGTTTTGCAGATCCAAACTCTTTCCTTTTCTACTTAAATGTATGCTCGATCTTGATAGTGTATCTAAGTCATGCCCAAGTAGATGATGTCTAGGAACTCTATTTATTTTTTAATGTATCTATGCAAACAATCATGGTATCTATGCAAACAATCAGGGTATGTGTTACAAATCAAAATTACTCACTCCAATGATGACCTATTTTCATCATCGTCAGTGTCACATCTTGGCCGCAAGTGCCACAAACATCATACTGCCATCTCGCCTATGTCGTGTCTCTAACGACATCACAGGGACACTTAAGACACCCTCAAAGACTAGTTTAAGGAAGAGAAATCATTTTATGAAAAGTACAAAGAATTTTCCATGAAGAAAACCACTTAAAAATCATTTTTGGAGGCCAACGCTCCCCTACCCACTATCAGGGAGTGCCAACGCTCCCTAACCTTCTTTGAGGGAGCATTCCATCACTATGTGCACCCTTCTGGGGGAGTGCTGGGCTTTTTTAAGGAAATTTTGGGCAGCACTCCCCTAACCAGTGTCATGGAATTCTAGCACTCCCTACCCTTCTTTGGGGGAGTGTTGCAACACTCTGTGCCCCATTTTGAGGGAGAGTTTGGATGATTGAGGGAATCTTTGACTGTTGAGGAAAATCAGGTAAAAACCCCCCTCATCTCTGGAGTTAGTTGGATTTGAATCTAAGGTCAAGGCTGGATCTTAGGGAGGATCCACAACTGACGGAGAAATATCCTCAACCTATCCCAATAATATCTAAGGTGGTTGGGTCTCTCCAAGATTATATAAGGAGGCCTTATCATGGTGAAAGGAACATAGAGACATTGAAGGCATCAAACTTATGATCTCATAAGGAAGATATCAGTGAAGCACAATCATTCTACTGGTGGATTATTTGAGTGAAGGGTTTAGACAAAGAGAGCTTGGTGAAGTTGTTGCCTGCATCTACAGTTGTAAGCACTTTACTTTTTTTTCATTAATATATATGTGCTTGGAATGTTTCCTTCAAGATTATGTTTGTTTACATGAACTTGGTTTTAATAGATAGATCTGGTTTCAAGCTAATCATAGTAGAATAGAAAGCATGTTTTTCCCTTGATTGGATTGCAGGACTTGTCGAGGAGCTTGGAGATTGGAGCTCAACTCGAATTGGAACGAGGACAAACATTGGAAAAAGGTACACCTTCTTCCTCTTCTCTATACATTAGTTTAGCTAGGTTTAAAGGGATGTTAGTGACCAAAGTTAGCACCTTTCTGTCACAATGTTAGAAATTTAGGGTTCAAGAGGAAATCCACTTGTTCGCAGGGGGATTTTCCTGTAACAGAAATTGGTGACTCCACTAGGGATCGAAGCTTTCAGTTTTGGTTCCCTTCCTTGGTCTTGTTTTTCTCCTTTAGGGGGCATCTGTTATAACCCTAATTTGCACCAGACATGCTTACCTGGCATCATACCATCTTAGATTCCTTCTTTTCCAAAGCACTGTTGAACAACTCTTCTTAAAAACACTTTTTATAAAGGCCCACGTGCCCTGCTCTATTACTGCACGCGTGTACATGCTCGCTGACCCAAAACAACCTGCATGTACCTACAAAAGCATGAAAAAATGAAAGTTTCTGATGAAACACACAGCTTTGGGTGAGTTAACTAAACCTTCTTGCCATGCATGGCCGAGGGTTTGTCCAAATACCTAGCTTCTTCTAGCCTATAAAAGAAGGGTTAGGGGTCCCGTTTGGAGGAGGAGAATCATAGTAAAGAAACTATACCCAATTGCGCATTCCCTTTGTCCCAACCCTTTAGCCTTCCTTGTGCAAAGAGAAAGATAGAGCAAAGAAGTTGGAGGATAGTTGAAGAGGAGCCCAGGACCAGGTTCGTGGAGCAGTGGTCGGCTTCATCATTGTAAGTTGATTTGTTGAAGTTAATAATAAAGAAATACTTTTCCCATCCCAGGATATGAGGTTTTCATGGTTTATTGCATACTTTTTTATTGAATCTCTAACCCATTAATCTATATATCAAATGCATGTGGAGTTTGTTGTTTGTTTTATATGAATGCAGGTTATCCTTGGGAGGAGAGATGCAATCAAAAAGTGATCAAGCATGAGGAAGGATCTACATCAAACGCCCATAATAAGGTATGCTCACTTGATCTTCTTAACTATGTATTTTCTTAAGAATAATGGGGATTAGGTCTGGGACGACTGTAGAAAGTAGAAATCTTTAGGTATTTTCTGCATGCACAATTTAACCCTAAGTGATAGTCCATAGAGGGATTTCCCACTCATAAGGTCTGGATTTCTCGTAGAGGGATTTCAAAGAGAAGATCTGGCATGGGTGGCGCTTCTTGACCGATTCAATAAAATCTTTGATTAGTGTCGGTTAGAAGTAACTGTTGGGTATGTGTTATATTCTTTGCAGGAGTAGTAGTGTCTGAGCGTCTATGACGAGCATGTAGGGGGGTTAGAGGGGGAGTGCAAGGGGGCAGAGCCCCCCGCGCCGGGGTTCGGGGGCAGCGCTCCCGATTTTTTTTTTTTCGGGACGACATATTTCCGCCGGGACGACATATTTCCAGGACGACATATTACCGGGACAACATATTTCCGGGACAACATATTTCCGGGATGACATATTACTGGGACAACATATTTCCGGGACCACATGATATTAGGTGGTTTTTCGGCCCATGGTTTTTTGTCGATGGTTTTCTATTTCCGGTTAAGGAATTAGGGTTTTGGACTAATCCAGCTCATTGGGTTAGGGTTTTGGATGCCGTTGGCTCCTATATGTATATTGTATTGTAAACAATGTAACATAATGTATGAATATAATATATGCTGGTTTTCCCGGTTTGGGTTTCCAGG
>JZKD02S1112371.1:1230275-1252479 GCA_000966675.3 Picea glauca | reverse complement strand
GTATATTGTATTGTAAACAATGTAACACAATGTATGAATATAATATATGTTGGTTTTCCCGATTTGGGTTTCCAGGTGAAAAATCTCTGTGTAATGTTTGTATTTGCCATTGTGTCTTTTCTGTTCTTTTCTGAATATCAGTGTGCAGTAGATATTGTACAAGTTTAGGATTTACAGTAACCTACTCGTAGAATATTTTGGGTTGTTTCCAACCCAGACAAATGACCGCCACATGCTCTGGTATGGAAATCATTAAACATGATAAATGCTTCTTCCTGAGTGAGACATCGGTGCAGGATGCAGTCTACACCTCTCCGATACAATGTATCATCAAGTATGAGATAATTCTTAGCCTGATGGCGTATGCGTCGACGCTCATCACGAGAAGCAAAGGTGGGGCACTTCAAAGTCTGGAGATAGATAAGTATATCTCTGTACCAAGGATCCAAAGAGGTGATCAAAAACATATCTCCTATGATAGGCAACTCTTTGGGCACAAAATCACCTGACTCAACCGAAAGTTTTGAAATATGTTCTGCGAAGACCAGTGACTTTTTGGATTTCGCTGAAACGAAATCTAAGTCAAACTCCTGGAGGACGACTACCCATCTACTGATCTTTCTGCCTATTACCCATCGTGTCAACATGTACTGGAATGGATTCACGACAGTAATGACAGCGGTCTTGCGAAACAAAACATAATGAAGGAAATGTTGAACAACATGAACTGCTGCCAACGCAAGTTTTTCGATATGAGAATAATTGAGTTCCAGTCCTACGAGGCCTCAGCTCAGGTAATAAATCACATATTCTGAGAAGAGGTCATCCTCTTGAACTAAGACCATGCCGATGGTTGACTCTGCTGCAGCCAGGTATAATAAGAAATCTTTGTTATAGTTAGGTGGCCGAAGCAAAGGGGCAGTCATGAGGGCATGTTTTAATGCGTCGAAAGAGCATTGGGAGGCATCATCCCAATGAAAAGGAACATCTTTCTTTAGTAAGCGCATAAAGCCCTTTGTGATCTCGGCATAGTTGGCGATGAAACATCGTAAAAAGTTTGCATTTCCCTATAGACTCTGAAGTTGAAGGATTGTGCATGGGGGAGGCAATTGAATTATTGCCTCAACCTTGAGAGGATCGACCATGATCCCTGTTGTTGATACTATGAAACCTAACAAATGTACTGATGTTACACAAAAGTTGCACTTGTTTGGATTCAAGCGAATCTGGAAGTAGCGACAACGCTCAAAGATAAGTCGGAGGTGTGTGGGATGATCTATTCTCTTGTGAGATCAAGATGCTAAATCATCTAAATAGGCCTCGACTATATGCTTGAGGTCATGTAAAGCAAAAGACATGGCCCATTGAAAGGTCGCTCCAACATTTTTGAGACCAAAAGGTATCTTACGTTACGCGAATGTACCCCATGGACAGATGAATGTTGTTTTGTGCTGGTCTTCGGGTTTGATTTGTATTTGGTTATATCTCAAAAAACCGTCCATGAAAGAGAAGACCTCACAACCCGCACATTCATCAATTATCTGGTCAATGAATGGTGTGGGAAAATTATCTTTGGGATAGGCCTTGTTCAAATCACAGAAGTCTGTACATACACAAATTGTGCCTTGTTTTTTATTGACCGGCACGAGGTTTGACACCCATTGGGTCAAATTGTTAGGATAGATAAAACCGGCTTTTAACAGTTTCTCAACTTCAACCTTAATGGTTACTGCTTTCCTGGGGTTAACTAGATGAAGATTTTGCCAGACAGGCTTGGCATCTGGATAAGTTGTGATTTCATCTTCGACTATTTTTGGATTGATGCCTGGCATTTCCTCGTAAGACCAGGAAAAAAAATCATGAAATTATTTAAATAGATCTGTGTAGATTTGAATCTCTATGGGGGAGCAGTCATCTCTGACAAAAACATTCTCCATGACGCCGGGGGTTCTAGAGATATCGATCGGTATGGTTTTAGCGATGGTTGCCATATTACCCTCAGCATATACCTTGTGTGTAGCTAAGGGATTAATAGGACAAGACCTATCTCCAGTCATAGTCAAGGTGAATTCTCTGGCCTCGATTCTGCTTAACTCTGGGAAAAATTATGAGCTATGATGAAGATCATCCCAGGGTTTTTTCGGACTAGTCATTGCTTCAATTACTACTTCGTCAGAGAGCAAGACTAAGTCTAACGAATCGATGTCAGTGAGAGAACCTTGAGCTCAAATAGGCTCTAGAAGCGGATCGAACTCTTGTGCAGGAGTTGGATCTAGGTTGGTTGAAGCTTGCTAGACTAAAGAGTACGTTACTTCAGCTATGGACAAGGGCATGGACATGCCCGGATGCCCTGTCCCCTCCATCATGGACGATGGGGAAGGAAGTATCCATGGATCGGTGAAGTAAGTCATGCGAAACGACGAAACTTGGAAAATATCAACCTTATGGTGGTTGGATATGAAATTGACATCACCTTGAGGGGACCGGTAATCAAAGGTACCCATCAAAGATGGGCACAAACCAACCCCTACGTTGACTACGACTGGTTGAGGATTATTGATCATTAGGACCGTAGACACCCCCAATGAAGGTTTAGGTCTGGAGAAAGACAATTGATCAATGGTTACAATCCGGTCTTCATGTGGAAACAACAAGACCCGAAAAACTATAGCAACCACTGCTTGCATGGAATAAGTCCAACTCCTTCCTAACAAGAGATTGTAGTCGAGGGACGCATCGACTACTTCTACCTCAACGCACATAGTCTTCCCTCCTAATTGCATGGGAAAAGAGGGAATGATACCATGTGGTCGGAACGAACGATCGTCGAAAGCAGTGAGAAGAGTAGGCGATGGAGACATAACGGGTTGGCCAATGGTCTTCCAACATGCCAACGACATAACGTATGTCGAGGCACCCTCATCAACCACCATGCATAAAATATTGCAAGTAAAAGTTTCCATGGGGTGAGCCACTACTATCTGAAATGCTACGTGGTAAGGCAGACGAGGTTTTAAGTCGGTTGTATCTAGCATGATGGTACCCGGATTACAAGTCTCGGTAGATCCTAAATCGATTAACAAATATTTCCTCTGAGAAGGGAAGCTTTGGAGGACCTCCAAAGCAGACATCGCACAAGGGGTTTGAGACAAATCCTCCACCACAGAATAGTTCTGGGCGTCCCTTGCATTTGGGTTGTGAAAATCTTTCTTGAACATGCCTTTTGGGATGCGTGTCATTGTTTCGCCCAAATTCTTCTCAATCTGTAGAGGAAGAGATGGGAGTTCCGCTTATTTGTCCTTCTCAGAAGTGCTTGGTTTACTGTAGTCATGCGCTCTAGTCGATATGAAAGCATCGACCTTCATCATATATACATTCGTGGATGCGGGATTGTTCAAAGACGGAGAGGGTCCTTGACTGCCCCCTTTTGCGCTTGGAGAGGCTTGGGTTAGATTTTTTCCATGCTGAAATGGATTGGTTAACACAACAGGATGTTGTTGTGTCACAAACTTTTGGGCCTCTGCAAGACGGGGACATAGGTGGGTCAGGTGGTCTTTCGCGCACAGGTTGCACGGGTACCTCGCCTTTTGTTTCTCAGTGTTTCCCCCGCCAACATTATCAGTGGGTTTCTTATCCCCCTTACCCTTCTTTCGTTGTTTTTTCTTTCCTTCAGGCTGCTGGGTGGCCTTTGGATTTTTCGATTGCACTGTCTGTACATCTGACGTTTTAGTAGGGGGGCAACCAAAACAGTAGTTTGGTTGTACGTTGTGTGTTGTATAGAAAATTGCTGCAACTGCTTCATCAGTTGCTCAATGGGCTTTGTTTGTGCTGAACCAACAATACCATCGGCATGTGGTCCAGCTCTCTATCTAATTTTATCAAGTATTGAGCATGGCGCATCTGGAAAGATCTCGTATAATAAACCAGACTCAGAATAGATGAGCTCAAGTTTTTGAGCTCTCATGATGGTGTCTTCTTCGGAAAACACTCTTGAAGTCACGATGTCTTTGGATAACTATGGGACCAAAGACTTAAGGAACCACTCGAGCAGGAATGTTGGTGGGACTGGTACCTTAATTAAACTCTTCCAGCGTCTCGATTCTCGGATGTCATCAGGGATATGGTCTTCTTTTGTCTGTGCTAAATTGGCCAGCAATTTTGTGCCAGCGTCGTATCTCACAGGTAATTAGAAATGGTTTAGGAAGGCCATTGCCAATTCGCCTAAGGAAGAGTATCTTGAGCGGTCGAGCTCAATGTACCATTTCGTGGCACTCTCAATGAGAGTACATTGAAACAATCACAAATGTACGGAGTCATCTTTCAATGAGTTAGATGAGCACCAAAGGTGGAAGGTAGTCACATGATCATCTGGATCTTCGTTCAGCTTGGCCTCAAACTTTGGTATGTCCGAAGGTAACTTCGTCGGCATAGGGGGCCAACGTGGATCATGACAGATAGGTTCATTCAACAACCTTGTCAAGTCTGGAAAATGCAAGGTTTCCAGGAAAGGTAGTTTGGGTTGTTGGTGATAACCTAGGAAAAAGGGACATGGAGTTTGACTGGCACTAGGTTGCCAGGAAAAGTTGAGCCGTTGGCTTGGGTTCTGGTAAAAACCATGGCCATGACCAGTGTACAGATTCTGCATGTGAGGATACATCATCAACTGATTCCCAAAATAGGACGTAGATGGATGGGCGTGCATTACATTCGAAGGACTTTGGGAAGGGTTGCTCCATGTCGATCCCATGGGGATAGGCATATTACCTTGTCCGGGGTTCCATTGACTGTGGAAATAATTGTCATAGATTGGCATTCCTGACGAAGGAATGGATCCCTGCCAAGAATTCCAAGGCCCTGATGCAAAAGAAGTTCCTGGATTTTCACCCTGTTTAGGAATAGTACCATGCATAGGAATAGGTTTTCTGAAACCAGGGTTGCCCCCAGTCGGGAAAGCAGCTGACGAGAATGCGTTGTTACCAAATGCATTGAATAAAGAAAATGGTGTCGAACCTACCGTCATATTATGCAAAGGCGGTCCTTGACTCCCTGCTCCAAATAAACTATGGTGTGCAGGTGGCCCGTCGGGTTGCTGATGCATGCCACCGAGCGAAGGGGACGAAGGAGGTATATGACCTCCCCCGAAAGGGAAAGCATTAAAAGGAGCTGAAGTGCCCCCCATGTGACCTTGCAGAGGAGCATTAGATCTCCCTGCCCCAAAACCTAAAGTCTATGAAGTGGAGTAGGAAAGTACAGGACTTGTACCTGAGCTAGGCATCCCGTATGAGAATGGAGGGTCTGTCACACTTGGTGGGAAAGGGGTTGTGGCCACTTACATAGACGGGATCGAACCACTGTGCAAGGTAGAGGCTGTTGATACCATGGTGGCTCAGACCAGTGACAGTGGGTTAGGAGGTGGAAACTCTCCTGTGGTGACAACCGTAGTGGGAATTGAAGAATTCCAAGAGGGAGTGACAACATTTGTTTCCATTGTTGCATGCGACACTATCTGGCACTCATAAGGGTGAATCAGTACGATATTGGGTGCCAAAAGATCAGTGGTTGGAGTTTCAGGTGGACCAAGATCTTTCACTCTAAAGTCTAAAATGGTTGTTTCCTCTGGATGTTGGTTGAGCATAATTTCTTGTGACCTGATCTCTTCAAAAGACCCTTGTTGGTCTAGCTTTCGCCTTAGTGGTGGTGGGGGTGGCTCCAATGTAACTGGTGATAAGCCCTGAAGCCTTCGTGACCGGTGGAGCTTGTGATCCTCCACTGTGTGAGAAGATCAAAGACACTCTAGGTATGTCTATTCGTTCAAAAAACAACACACACTAAAAAGTCTCTACAAGATAAAACTAGCAAACACTAAACTAATTGGAAGAACAGTTACAACAACCAATACTAGAGCAACTTCTCGGTGCAAGTGCAACTCAAACATGGAAACACCCTCCGGTTATACTTTGCAAAGCATGGCCCGATGTTTGTCCTAGGTACCATGGTATACCCCCACAGTCACCTATGTATGTCCCTAAAAAGATAGGTAACTAGGTTTCCAGCGCGCAAATAGTCACCAAGCGAGTACAGGCGAAAGTCAGGTAGACCACAATGAGAAGGGTATTGAGCCTGAAACCTATCAAGGGTATCGAAATCAAGTGGTCTGGAAGACAACTGAGGAGATCGAACGGATTCGAGACCCACGAAGCTCCGTGGAAAATGCAATCGACGGAATCCCAAGATAATCCCTCTATATGTGTTCTCCACTATGATTGGTCCAGCTTTGGAGGGGTTATCTCCGCTACCTTCCCGCACACAACCTCGTTTTTATCCCCTGTGTTAGAGGGGGGTCCTTGATAACTTTTACAATATTGGACTTTGACACTCCCTAACTCAGACTCCAATGTTTGATTTTAATGGCCTTGAAGAGTTTCCTCTCCAACCTAATTCAAGGCCCTAACTCTAAACTAGTTGGTTGACCCTACAAACATAAAAGTCTAATGAATTTTAGATTTAGAATTAATTTTTATGGCTTGTCTTAAGTCAAAGGTTATGAAAATGAAACTAGTGATGTTTGAAAGATGAAAGAAAAATAAATAGAAAGCTGGAAACAAAAACCTTTACTTCATTTAACTCTTAAACAACTTTTCAAGCTTAAAAATTTTTCAAAGATCTTTGAACAGCAAACTCAAAACAGGATTTCACTCGACTATGAGATACTTATGATCTAAGTAAACTATCAAGAACTTATGAAAGCAAATACTTTTCCCTAGTTACTAATGCAAAACAACATTTTTTAAGCAACAAAGAAACAAAAGAAATTTTTTATTTGAATACTCACAAAGCGAAAAAGGAAAAATATCAACAAGTCAAAACCAAAAAAACTTTCTGGCCTAAGCATAGATCGCAAAGAGTCACTTTAAAAAATCACACACAAGCCAATTAAAATTGGACTCTCACACTTGTCTAAAAACCCTATAACAAAAAAAAATTGAGGAAAACTTCTAAATGAAAAAAGAAATCTATTGCTGTGATCAAACCTAAGACATTGACTGCTATGACAGAGACCCAAACCTGAGAGGTATAATTATTTTCAAAAGAAAGGATGACTAACTTACCTTCAAAAAAAATTCTCTCCACAGGCACACTGATGACAGTTCCATAGCAAGCGTGTGCATGTGAGCTGTGTAAATTCAGAGAGCATGTACACGCGTGCTGGCCTTATACAGGCTGCGTGTATATCTAAAACTCTGTAACAAAAAAAAAAACCAAGAAAGTCAGCCCAGGCAGAGACTACTGGTACTAAGAACCAAAATCTCTTGAAGACTTAGACACTTACCTTAAATAGAAAAAGAAAACAATTCAAGGAAAACTTCATAGAACAAACCAATCCGAGGTGAAACCTAAGCTATAGACTGCAAACAACAAAGACTAGAAAGAGTTCCAGAAAACCCCTGAGAAGGACTAATTTTGACAGGGGAGAGGATGACTGCCTCTTTAAAAGAAATTTTCTAGAATCATACATACGATTGTCACCTCCTCAACTAGCTTGTACACGTGAGCTATGAGAATGCAGGGTGCAGGTACACGCGTGAAGACCTTATACAAGTCGTGTGTACCTCTGTGGGTCTTGGAAGAAAAACAAATTATAGTCAAGCAAAGAAACAGAGATAACTGGTATGGAAGACCAAAATCTCTGTTAGCTCAGACTTTTGCAGAAACTTTAAAAATGGGAAAATGAAACCAGTTCTTAAAAATACCCAAAAATATCCCTAGGAACCCTAGAGATCTCCCCAGTATGGTCAAAAAGCTTTACTTGGGCCGAGCTTTACCTGAGATGAAATTTATATTAAGGAATCTCTATTAGAGGATCCACAACTGATGGAGAAAGATCCTCAACCTATCCCAATAATCTCTAAGGTGGTTGGGCCTCTCCAATCTTATATAAGGAGGCCTTATCATGGTGAAAGGAACATAGAGACATTGAAGGCATCAAACTTATGATCTCATAAGGAAGATATCAGTGAAGCATAATCATTCTGCTGGTGGATTATTTGAGCAAAGGGTTTGGACAAAGAGAGCTTGGTGAATTTGTTGCCTACATCTACAGTTGTAAGCACTTTACTTTTTTTTCATTAATATATATGTGCTTGGCTTGTTTCCTTCAAGATTATGTTTGTTTACATGAACTTGTATTTAATAGATAGATCTGGTTTCAAACTAATCATAGTAGAATAGGAAGCATGTTTTTCCCTTGATTGGATTGCAGGACTTGTCGAGGAGCTTGGAGATTGGAGCTCAACTCGGACTGGAACGAGGACAAACATTGGAAAAAGGTACACCTTCTTCCTCTTCTCTATACATTAGTTTAGCTAGGTTTAAAGGGATGTAAGTGACCAAATTTAATACCTTTCTGTCATGATATTAGAAATTTAGGGTTCAAGAGGAAATCCACTTGTCCGCAGAGGGATTTTCCTGTAGCAGAAATTGGCGATTCCATTGGGGATCGAAGCTTTTAGTTTTGGTTCCCTTCCTTGGTCTTGTTTTTGGCCTTTTCTCACCTTTATATCTTCTGCATGTTGTGTCTATGATTCTTAGATGTGTTGTTGGCTCTTGGATTCATCTTACACACTCAATTTCTTCATTTTCCCTGAGTTTGTTTTTTGGGGGGGGCAAATTTTTGAGTTCTAAGAGGCCAACGCTCCCCTGCCTCTACTACTAGAGCACTGACACTCCTTTGTAGGATCCCATAGAGCATTGCAATGCTCTGGTTCCCTTAACACTAGAGCACTGGCCTTTTCTGCTTAAAATTCTTTAGAGAATCCCTCTCTAAGTGTGAGTTTTTGCTAATTCATCTGCTCAAAATAATTAACATCTTAGTATGTCCTTGTTTCACCTCCAACTATTTGATTTCTAAGGATTGATGATGTTTTGTTTCTATTTTTGACAACTTTATTTGTTACTTTGAGTCAGTCTATTTCCCTGCGATTTGGAGTCGATCTATTGATTTCTCGCTTATCTGATTGAACGAAGGTTGTTGTAAGGAAGTTCAAAGATCTATGCACCATTCCCTTTTATCTTTGAGGTCTTTTCTCCAAGCATTTCCTCTTGTTTGTATTTGGTTTTATTTTTGTTTCTTGTTTGATCACAACGAGGGTGTGTTTTTGTTTATGTGACGTTTGCTTCTAATTGCTTACATCTCACAGATATTGAAGTTTGATTAACATAGCAATCTTTCCATCAAATTGGTTATCGGTCACATATAAACAAAAGGATGTTTATTCATGTTTGGTTGTTGGATATTGGAACCAATTTATGAACTTTTTCGCATTGTATTGGATTCTTGATCGAGGAATATTGCATGAGGTCATTGCATCTTAGTGTTTGAAAGTGAAAGGAAAATACTTTTCGTTCCCTTAAATAGACATTCATTGAAAGAAAAGATTACTTATCATTTCTTATGCATGTTTTTGGGAATTGAGTCATAATATCATCAGTTTTCACTCTCATACACCTATGAGTAAACAACAGCCTTAAAATCACGCGCTAAACTAAAATTCATCAGACATTTTTACATTTTCTGTTAGCAAACCTACATTAGCTTAAGGTGTAGGGCTTTGGAATAGGTTGAAAGGATAACTTTCCAAAGCTGTCAAACAAACATTAGCATCTTGCGATAGGGAGAGAAAATCCAATTGTCATATAGACTTTCTGGGATCCCCCTCTCACACAGGGCATACGCACGAGGTCGCATTCAGGAGAGTTACGGAGATTATCCCTTCATCGTTAAACTGTTTGTAGTAGTCAGATTGTATATTGGGGGTTCTTCTTACGGCTCAATTGTCTTCATTTGGTCTCAGTGCTTCATGAACTCTGAATCCGTTCGGGGTCCTCTAGAGTTCTATCGGTCCACTTGTCCTCAGTTCTCTCGAAGGATTTGGGACTTGTTATCCTGCCCATACGTTTGGATTGGACTGTCGACTGTACCCTCCCAGGAGATGACTGTGAGTTGGTGACCTTAGTAGCCATAATCTTCAGGGTCTTACAAAAGGTGACGGTGAAGGGAAGTCTCATTGTACCTGGAACAAACATTGGTCAAACTCACTTGGGATCCTTGGAGGGTAAATCCACAATTACTATGTGGAAGTTTGAACCAAGGAAAATAATGGAAAACAACATGACAAGTGAACATCTGAGAATGGAGACACAGAAAGAGTTTAATTAAGGTACCAGTCCCACCATCATTCCTGCTCGAGTGGTTCCTTATGTCTTTGGTCCCATAGTTATCCAAAGACGTCGCGACTTCAAGAGTGTTTTCCGAAGAAGATGCCATCATGAGAGCTCAACAGCTTGAGCTCATCTATTCTCAGTCTGGTTTATTATACAAGATCTTTCCAGATGCACCACACTCAATACTTGATAAAACCAAACATAGAGCTGGACCACATGCCGATGGTATTTTTGGTTCAGCACAAACAAAGTCCACTAAGCAACTGATGAAGCAATTGCAGCAATTGTCTATACAACACACAATAGCCAACCAAACTATTGTTTTGGCTGCTCCCCCTACTAAAACGCCGGATGTACACACAGTGCAATCGACAAATCCAAAGGCCACCCAGCAGCCTTAAGGAAAGAAGAAACAACAAAAGAAGGGTAAGGGGGATAAGAAGCCCATTGATAATGCAACACTGAGAAACGGAAGGTGAGGTACCCGTGCAACCTGTGTACGAAAGACCACCTGACCCACCTATGTCCCCGGCTTGTAGAGGCCCAAAAGTTTGTGACACAGAAACAGCCTGTTGTGTTAACCAATCCATTTCAACATGGGCAAAACCTAACCCAAGCCTCTCCAAGCGCAGAAGGGGGCAGTCAAGGACCCTCTCTATCTTCGAACAATCCCGCATCCACAAATGTATATATGATGAAGGGCGATGCTTTCATATCGACTAGAGCGCATGACTACAGTAAACCAAGCACTTCTGAGAAGGGCAAAGAAGATGAACTCCCATATCTTCCTCTACAAATTGAGAAGACTTTGGGTGAAACAATGAAATGCATCCCAAAAGTCACGTTCAAGAAATCTTCTCACAACCCGAACGCAAGGGCCACCTAGAACTATTCTCTGGTGGAGGATTTGTCTCAAACTCCTTGTGCGATGTCCGCTTTGGAGGTCCTCCAAAGCTGCCCTTCTCAGAGGAAAGCTTTGTTAACCACATTAGGATATACTGAGACTTGTAATCCAAGTACCATCATGCTAGATACAACTGACTTAAAACCTCGTCTGCCTTACCACGTAGCATTTCGGATAGTAGTGGCTCACCCCACGAAAACTTTTGCTCGCAATATTTTCCACATGGTGGTTGATGAGGGAACCTCGACATGTGTTATGTCGCTGGCATGTTGGAAGGCCATTGGCCAGCCCGTTTTGTCTCCATCGCCTACTCTTCTCACTACTTTCAATGGTCGTCCGTTCCGACCACATGGTATCATTCCCTCTTTTCCCACGCAATTAGGAGGGAAGACCATGTGCGTTGAGGTAGAAGTAGTCGACGCTTCCCTCAACTACAATATCTTGTTAGGAAGGAGTTGGACTTATGCCATGCACGCAGTGGTTGCTACAGTTTTCTGGGTCTTGTTGTTTCCACACGAAGACTGGATTGTAACCATTGATCAATTGTCTTTCTCCAGACCTGACCCTTCATTGGAGGTGTCTGTGGTCCTGATGATCGATAATCCTCAACCAGGAATAGTCAACGTAGGGGTTGGTTTGTGCCCATCTTTGATGGGAACCTTCGATTACCCACCCTCCCAAGGGGATGTCAAGTTCATATCCAACCACCATAAGGTTGAGATTTTCCAAGTTTCGTCATTTCGCACGACTTACTTCACCAATCTGTGGATACTTCCTTCCCCATTAGCCACGATGGAGGGGATAGAGAACTTGGGCATGTCCATGCCCTTGTTCGCAGCTGACGTGGCATACTCTTTAGTCTAGCAAGCTTCATCCAACCCTGATCCAACTCCTACACAAGATTTTGATCCGCTTCTAGAGCCTATTTGGGCTCAAGGTTCTCTCACTGACACCGATTTGTTAGACTTAGTCTTTCCCTCTGACGAAGTAGTAATTGAAGCAATGACTAGTTTGGACAAACCCTGGGATGATCTTCATCATAGATCATACTTTCTCCCATAGTTAAGCAGAATCGAGGCCAGAGAATTCACCTTGACTATGACTGGAGATAGGTCTTGTCCTATTAATCCCTTAGCTACACACGAGGTATATGCTGAGGGTAATATGGAAACCATCACTGAAACCATACCAATCGATATATCCAGAACCCCTAGTGTCATAGAGAATGTTTTCGTTGGAGCTGACTGCTCCCCCGGAGAGATTCAAATCTACACAGATCTATTTAAAGAATTCTGTGATGTTTTTGCCTGGTCTTACAAGGAAATGCCAGGCATCGATCCAAAAATAGTCGAACATGAAATAAAAAATTATCTATATGCCAAGCATGTCCGGTAGAAGCTTCGTCTAGTTAACCCCAAGAAAGCAACATCCATTAAGGTTGAAGTTGAGAAATTGCTAAAAGTTGGTTTTATCTATCCTATCCATTTGACCCAATGGGTGTCAAACCCCGTGTCGGTCAATAAAAAACAAGGAATGATTCATTTATGTACAGACCTCCATGATTTGAACAAGGCTTGTCCCAAAGATAATTTTCCCACACCATTCATTGACCAGATAAGTGATGAATGTGCAGGTTGCGAGGCCTTCTCTTTCATGGATTGTTTTTCGGGATATAACCAAATACAAATCAAACCTGAAGACCAGCACAAAACGACATTCATATGTCCATGGGGTACATTCACGTATCGTAAGATGCCTTTTGGTCTCAAAAATGCTGGAGTGACCTTTCAGTGGGCCATGTCTTTTGCTTTCCATGACCTCAAGCATATAGTCGAGGCCTATTTAGATGATTTAGCATCTCGATATCACAAGAGAACGAATCATCCCACACACCTCTGACTTATCTTTGAGCACTGTCACTACTTCCGGATTCGCTTGAATCCAAACAAGTGCAGCTTTTGCATAACATCAGGATGTTTGTTAGGTTTCATAGTATCAACAACAGGAATCATGATCGATCCTCTCAAGGTTGAGGCAATAATTCAGTTGCCTCCCCCACGCACAATCCTTCAACTTCAAAGTCTACAGGGCAAGGGAAACTTTTTAATATGTTTCATTTCCAACTATGTTGATATCACAAAGGGCTTTATGTTCTTACTGAATAAAGAAGTTCCTTTTCATTGGGACGATGTCACCCAATGATCTTTCGATGCGTTAAAACATGCCCTCACGACTACCCCTTTGCTTCGACCACCTAACTATAACAAAGATTTCTTATTATACCTAGCTGCAGCAGAGTCAACCATCGGCATGGTCTTAGTTCAGGAGGATGACCTATTCTTAGAATATGTGATTTATCACCTGAGTCGAGGCCTCATAGGACCGGAACTCAATTATTCTCATATTGAAAAACTTGTGTTGGCAGTAGTTCATGCTATTCAATGTTTCCGTCATTATGTTCTGTTTCATAAGACCACCGTCATTGCTGTCATGAATCTATTCCAGTACATGTTGACACGATGGGTAATAGGTGGAAAGATCAGTAGATGGATAGTCGTCCTCCAGGAGTTTGACTTAGATTTCATTTCAGTGAAATCCAAAAAGTCACTGGTCTTCGCAGAACTTATTTCGAAACTTCCGGTTGAGTCAGGTGATTTTGTGCCCGAAGATTCGCCTATAAGAGGAGATATGTTTTTGATCACCTCTTCGGATCCCTGGTACAAAGATATACTTATCTATCTCCAGACTTTGAAGTGCCCCACCTCTTCTTCTCGCGATGAGCATCGACGCATACACCATCAAGCTAAGAATTATCTCATACTCGATGATACATTGTATCAGAGAGCTGTAGACTGTGTCTTGCGCCAATGTCTCACTCACGAAGAAGAAATTATCATGCTTAACAATTGCCATACCAGAGCCTATGGAAGTCATTTGTATGGGTTGGAAACAACCCAAAAGATTTTACAAGTAGGTTACTTCTGGCCGAAACTAATCAAAGATTGTATTGAATCGGTCAAGAAGTGCCACCCATGCCAGATATTCTCTTAGAAGATGAGGGCACATCTCGCTCCCATGTTTCCTGTCATCACAGTTGGTCCCTTCACCAAGTGGGGGATTGATTACATTACATGCAACCCTCCTTCAACAGGGGGCACCGTTACATCACCGTAGTCGTAGACTACTTCACAAAGTGGGTCGAAGCTATGCCAACGTTTAAATATGATGGAGAGATTGCAACTCTCTTTTTATTCAACCAGATAATAGCAAGGTTCAACGTCCCAAGGGAGATTTTCACTGACCATGGCAGTCACTTTCAGAACCAAATGATGACCGAGTTAACATCAAATTTTGGGTTATGGAAAGAACATCTGTCACCCTACTACCCCCAAGCAAATGGTCAGGTGGAAGCTGTGAATAAATCTCTTAAGACCATCCTACATCGAACGATCAACTTAGCCAAGTCAAATTGGAATTTGATGTTATACTCGGCATTATGGGCTTACCGAATGTCTGTTAAGACTGCAACTGGTTTCTCACCTTTTCAACTCGTTTATAGAATGGAAACACTCTTTCCTATCGAATGTCAGATCCCGTCCCTAAAGTTGGTAGTACAATTATTGCCAGACACTTATCCACTTGAAGAGCGGTTATTATACCTTGAGCAACTCAATGAGAAGCATCGTGATGCGGCCTTGGCCAATGAGGCTCACAAACATAAGTTCAAGTGTCAGTATGATAGTTTCATTCATCCTTGGATTTTCACTGAAGGCGACCTTGTCCTCGTCTATGACCAAGATAAGGACTCTCTGGGGGCAAGAAAATTCAAACCCATGCGGTTCGAACCTTTCATCATAAAAGAGGTTCTAAAAAAGGGCACTTATCGTGTGGTTGACTTTGAAGGGAATGATTTGGTAGAGCCTAGAAATGGACTCTACCTCAAGAAGTATTACTCATATGTAGGTCACCATGGGTAACGTTTTGTAACATATGTATAGTCTTTGTACTATTACTTTCTAGTTTCTTTTAGTGTTATGGACGTGTCGTTTTTTATGTATCTTTTGTCACTGTGGCAGATGTCAAGCGAATCCAAGGTGTTCATTGGGTACGTAGACGGTGCTAGCCAACACACTTAGAGGCTTGCCTCCGCAGCTTGGGTAATTTTTTCACCTCGAGGCCAGTTATTATCTTCCGGGGGTATATGCTTTGGTGACACCACAAATAATGTCGCTGAGTATAGTGCAGTTATTGAGTTTCTCTGTGACACCTTGTCATTGGGTATCTCTCATCTCCGGGTCTATCTCGAATCTCAATTGGTTGTGTCTCAGTTAAATAGAGTCTACCATGTTCATGATCCAACTTTACACCGACGATTCCTTAGGGTATGTCTCTTAGAACGAAGCTTTGATTATATTACATATTTTCATGTTCCTAGGAGTTTAAACCAAATTACACATACTCTAGCTAATCAAATTTTAGATTGGCATCTTGCACACATATGAAAGGACATACACATAAACATGTAAATACATTTTTTGCAAAATGATCCATAAGCCACAAAAAGACATAAAAATCCATATATAACATCATAGTCACCAAAGTACATAGGTGGACGCAAGCGCCTCAAAAATATGACCAATAATGAGTCATAGGGCTTATGCCCTCAAAAAATATATACAAGTAGTGCTCTCGGCACGTGAAAAGTATAACTAAGGTCAGGGCCTGTGGGCCCTGTTGTACTAATCAACAACATTTTCCAAACGCTGAAACAATCGGACCCACGTCCGTGGTGCCCCCAGTACATGAGGTTGTATAGATGGTGGCAGGTCCTCAATCTCTGCCATAGGGACCGTGCGAGTGAGCACTGTAAAGTTTCGTTCGACTCGTCTCCGCACCCTCTCAACCTCCCCGGCTGGAAGATCTCCTTCTGTTGTTGCTACCCCTGTGGCGGCAGGTGTGGCCCCTGGCCGTCAACGGTGCCTATTCCTCACATAGTCCACTGGTCGCACTGGTCCCACATATGCATACGACAAACACATATCTGTCAAATACTCTGGTATAAAAAAATGGTATATAACAAAAACAACATAAAAATTACATATGTTTCACAAAAAAAACAAACAACAAAACAATGAAATTAAACTTACCCATCTCTCCTCACTCCTCACCAGGAGGTACTGGTATCTCAGTATCTCTCGAGAAATCAATCTCAGCATAGGGGTAATCCTCTATGACTGGGATCTGTCACGACAGCCAAGCAAATAAATCATCGTTGAAGGACTCATTGGTCCTTCCACCACCCAGTCATGGCAATAACATTGCCCATCTACAAACTGCAGGAAGAGAGGCATGATGTCCTCATACCACTACTCGAGGACTAAAGCTCAGAACTCTTTTGAAGAAGAAAGAGCATAGAATGGTCCCAAACCCAAAGTTCCTCTGTGTGCACGACCGACAATCTATCAACTACCTCTTCAAACAATCTAACAATGTTGTGCTCCAGTCAAATATTTGTGCATTTAAGCACTGGACTGCACAATTCATCTGTGCATGGGACGCCTGATGTAGAGCCACATAACCAGTAATCTACCCAATAAGCAACACAATCACCTGCAGCGATAAGTCAGTAATCTTTCTTATGGGAACCTGTGAGCTTGAGTGGTCTGTACCAACCTCACAGTAAAGTCCTATCAATTCTGCTATGTTATGCGGCCCCAAAGGAAATGTCCCGAAGTTGACTGGTTCCCCTCTCCCGAAGAGGTCAGTCAAAAAATATATATCCTCTATCATGGGCACCAGTGATTGCCCCTCTAACATAAAGGCCTCTACATCCAGATGCCAATAATCAACCAAGGCATTCAGTAGCCTAGGTTGTGCCCAGATAAAAGGACATAAGAAGAACTTGAGTAGCCCACATTGCATTAAGGCAACCACAACATTGGGGTCTTCCCTGACCAACTCACTTACTTCCTCATGCTCTCTTTCTCTCTAGTGAACATACATCCTACAAAACACCAAGGTTCAGGAGGGTTAACCCTTGTTTTTTTTTTTTAAATCATTCAATAAGGGGTCCACGCTGGCTGTAATGCTGATAGTCACGTGTACACACGTGAAGGGTTTACTCTGCCCAAATGTACATGCGACCTGTCCTGAGACAGACCGCATGGACCTAGGGCCGACTTTTTGAAGGTCGACGCCCCCCCAAAACATGGAACCCAAAGGAAAAGTAAATATTTAAATTTCAAGATAAGAGAGTTTGTACTTACTTGGTCCAGAAAGATGGTCGTTTCGTCCACTGTAGCTCCTGGAATCACCACTTTTATCAAAGGGATTTTTTTGGCTCTAGAGTCAATTTCCAAATCAGCAATGGTGATAATGAATTGTCAGCTTCTATTTATAGACTTTTGGGCCTCTTTTTGTCACTTTTTTTGGCCCCCCTTATCATTTTATTTAAAACAAAAACCATTTAGAGTGATTCAGGAGTTGCATTGGAGGGGTTTGATCGGGTATCGTGACAATTTTTTGGAGTTTTGGGTAACTTTTGACGGTCCGTGGAAAAATCTCAGATGATCAACTTAAGCATATAGGTTAGATTTCTACCCTGACTTTTGTATCTCGTTGTCTTTATCCCTTTTCCATAGGATCGATCCCATCAGGTTGCGACATGGAACCATCATTGTTGCTTTAGAAGTGTTGCGTGTTGGTGGTAGAGCTTACCAGAACATGGATTCCCTAGGTAGATCTTGGTTGCATTATGGTGTCCATGTTATCTATGATCACTGTAGACTTGGGAGTCCTTGTTGTTTTTCCTAATTATGAGTTTGAGCCTCATTTGCATGATTCCTTTTCACTCTTGACCTCACCCTCGGGACTCCCAAAAGATATAACGGGTTTCCTTTTAAGCCCTTTTCAGATCCTCTAAACATGAAAAGATTGTCAAGTGATCTTGTGGCCTTTCACGCTCATTAAACTGAAATTTGAAGTCACATCTGTCCGGTGGTAGTTTATCCCTTTTTCGGTCCGAACGGTCAACTATACGAACACAGGTATAATCTATGGAACTTCAGTTCTCTAGAAGAGTACTCTCAGGTATCATTTTAACCCTTTTTCGGGCCTGAGAGACTAAATTTATGAAAAAAGAAACTCCCATGGAGTCCATAGTTAAGCTCTTTTTAGACTCCCTAAAATTGAAAAGATTGTCAAGTGACCTTATTCTTTCACACTCATTAAAATGGTCCAGAAGAACATTCCTGACGAAGTCCATAGTTAAGCTTTTTTTAGACTCCTTAAAAATGAAAATATGGCTGAGTGATCTTGTCTTTGTCACACTCGTTAAAATGGTTTTGAATAGACGTCTTGTCGATGCTAGTTTACCCCTTTTTCAAATCGACCAGACTACCTTCGAAAAAGGTACCCCAATGGAGTCTTCTTTTACGTTTTTTCAGCCTCTCTAAATATGAAAAACCACCGAGCTTACCTTCTCTGGGCTCGTTAAACTTACATCGAAGGACGTTACCATTGTGTGTTTTGTTAACCGTGTTTGCATACCTACGTCTTTGGTCTAAATGTTGGCTCCATTTTGCTCTCAATTGAACCATCTTAATCATACCTTATACACAAGCCTTGTAGCACTTTGCCTCTGCATCTTAACACCTTTGGCCCCTGGAGTATTTTTCCCGAGTGTCATTTCTCTAAACATCAGTATTGTCCTTGTGCCTTGAACTTGTATGTTTGTAACACTTGTTCCTCCATTGTAACGTAACGTTCTTTTATTCTTTTTCCAAAAATCATTGAAAAAGACAAAAAAATCAAATATACCCCAAAAAGAGGAAGGAAAAAGTATTTTCTTGGCAGCACAATAAGTCGCCCTTGGATAAAGCACATCTGTCCATTTGTTCGTCAAACTCTAGGATTTAATATGACTTTAGGAAGTTGTTCTCACTACATAGAGTTGTGTCCTCCTCCGTTTGGTTATTCTTCCAAACACATGGAGAGTTTATGTTGCCTCCTGCCTCGTAGACTTATGATTAATTCCATGCTGCATGAGTCTCATCATTTCTCGTGTTGTTGTCCAAGGGATTTTTTTACCAAGCTTGAGTCGGCCCCTCTGCAGTTTGTCTCTTGCCCTCATACCCAACCATCCTGAATGTCCAATCATGTCTTTTTTCGAAATCAATGAAGCCTTCAGTTTGATCATCAAGATTCTCTAGTCCATGACCGACGAGCCGTAGAAGACTTCTGGGTAGTGAAGTCGTACAATCATATTACACTCCTACCCAAGTTTTGAATATTTTGAAGTTGTTACTTGAACTCTAAAGACCTCGTCTCCAGCCATTAGAAGAAGATGGATACTCTACATGTATATCCTTTTGATTTCAAGATGTAGCTCCACTGTGTATTGTTCGCAGCTACACTTTATATAGTTATATGACATGGATCTACAGTGTATTTGATTGGTATCCATGAGTTTATTTTATCCCGAGCATGGGGATGCCCGCCTTGGTGAGATAATTGTTATTTTTGCAGACAATGCCTCCCAATTTTTGGTCCCTGGGCTCACTTGTTCGGCACATCTGTAAATATTGGTAATGTATTTCGGCCATCAGATTCTCTTCTGACCTCACACATTAGGGGGAATCTGTTATAACCTTAATTTGCACCAGACATTCTTACCTGGCATCAGGCCATCTCAGATTCCTTCTTTGCCAAAGCACTGTTGAACAACTCTTCTTAAAAACAATTTTTATAAAGGCCCACGTGCCCTGCTCTATTACTGCACATGTGTACATGCTCGCTGACCCAAAACAACCCGCGTGTACCTATAAAAGCATGAAAAAAAGAAAGTTGTCGATGGAACACACAGATTTGGGTGAGTTAACTAAACCTTCTGGCCATGCATGGCCGAGGGTTCATCCAAATACCTAGCTTCTTCTAGCCTATAAAAGAAGGGTTAGGGCTCCCATTTGGAAGAGGAGAATCATAGTAAAGAAACTATACCCAATTGTGCATTCCCTTTGTCCCAACCCTTTAACCATCCTTGTGCAAAGAGAAAGATAGAGAAAATAAGTTGAAGGATAGTTGAAGAGGAGCCCAGGACTAGGTTCATGGAGTAGCAACCAATTTCATCATTGTAAGTTGATTTGTTGAAGTTAATAATAAAGAAATACTTTTCCCGTCCCACCAAACGAGGTTTTCATGGTTTATTGCATACTTTTTTATTGAATCTCTAACCCATTAATCTATATATCAAATGCATGTGGAGTTTATTGTTTATTTTGTGTGAATGCAAGTTAGCCTTGGGAGGAGATCTTCAATCAAAAAGAGATCAAGCATAAGGAAGGGTCTACATCAAAATCCCAAAATAATGTATGCTCACTTGATCTTCTTAACTATGTATTTGCTTAAGAATAATGGGGATTAGGTATGGGACGACAGTAGAAAGTAGAAATCTTTAGGTCTTTTCTGCATGCATAATTTAACCCTAAGTGCTAGTCCGTAGAGGGATTTCCCACTCACAACAGCAGGTCACCAATGTAACTGATCCACCCGCTCTATCCCTGCCCCTTCCTATATCGATCTTGCAACGTTGGATTTCATCACCAACTAGTGGTTTCATTGTGGGAAGCTTTGTTTGATTGTTTGCTTCTTAGATTCATATTGTGTGTTGTTTGTTTTACTTAATGGACCTTAGGTCAAGTCAGTGCTAATGGAATCAACTCCTAGGAATACCAATGCAGGAACCCCTTGTCCTGGGGAACCTTACACCTTTCCTTCTTTTGGAAACATTGGTCCTTCGTACATTGCCACATTGAGTCTTCTGGGACTCACCATCGGATTACCAGTTTGGTTGTTCCTGTTGGCGTTCGGAGGTCACTCCTGGATTGCTAGCAGGAGCAGAGACCGAAGCCCATCATATTAATGTCACAAGTTATTTAAGGGGTGATCAAATAGAGGAAAACTCAAAACAACATCGTGTCAACTCAGAAACCAGACCAGGCATGCATGAACGAGTGAGGTCTTGATAAAGTCCAAACATTGAGTAGTAGTAAAGGGTGAGTAGGTGGAGGACTTATGCAAGAAGAGTGCAAAGATCCATAATAAACATCAGGTTCATCACAGACTGAAGAAGAAATGTATTCGAACACAAAATCCTTTTACATTCAAACACATATACCAAAGAATACAAAGATGCCGCAACAAATCCTTTATCGCAACAAGATTGTTAAGTCCACATGAATCCTTCAACTGTGAACCCTCTAGTAAAGATGAAACAAAGATGGAAAAGAAGGGAAACTGTTTGTTACAAACCAAGAAGTCTCAAACACAGAGGCACAACCAGGAAACCAGAGTATTGCTGAAACTTTACAGTCGGGAGCTTAGCTCTACCATCGATAGATACAAAAATGGCAAAAATGCCTACATATACTCAAAACAACAACAGCAACAAGATCGAGACGTAGCATTGAAAGATTTGCATCTGCATGGCTTCTGACAACACGGAGCTGCAATCTTTGAATGGTCGTGCACCTTATGGCAGACGCGATCAGTCTTCTGACAGTTTCTTCGGCGAATCGACGTGCCTTTAATTAATTGCAGGACATCCCCATAATGGCGGAGACGATGTCTAACCACCACCAATCGCTTCAATAACTGCTTCTTGGGATTGGGAACGGCTCAGCCAACTCAACACTTCGGGATATGGACGACTTCTCGCACTGCCACTTGGAATAACTGAATAGCTTGAGGGATAGGTACAGAGGCCAGCGCGGAGGGTGAGGCGCATGACAGGAACCGAGACGTCGGGTTATAAGGGCATATGGGAGAAGTGCCGAGATGAGAGGAAGATGACGGAGGACGTCGGATGGAGAAAAGGGGGAAGAAGACGGTAGGATTCGCCTTCGGGTGAGGGGATGACGTGGAAAAGGAGCGGGATATGCACCAGGTGGTGACTGGACAACGGGGTGGGAGATGGGTGTTATCACTGAAATTTCGTCTGCACATGGCGACAAGAACTCCACATCATCAAAACAACAATGAAGTCACTCATGGCACTGAATTAGTTTCACAGCACTCCAGAAG
>JZKD02S1112371.1:1180135-1198581 GCA_000966675.3 Picea glauca | reverse complement strand
AACATTACTAATCTAAATTACAACTAATGGCCTAAAGCCGACATAAATAAAATAACATTACTAATCTAATATGCCCCAATTAATTGGTAATGAGCCAATATTAGGGCTTAACAGATTTAGGGTTCAAGAGGAAATCCACTTGTCCGTAGGGGGATTTTCCTGTAATAGTATGGAAAATATTTGTGAAATCTGTTATTGTTTGGTCCCTTTCTTGACGTAGGGTGGTCCATCTGATGTGCTGGTCCTCGTAACTTCCAATAGGGTAGTATTTTTCTTTAATGGCGTCCTAGAAGGAATCCCATGTAGGGGCCACCAAAGGCATTGTATATTCCTCCATGGCCCTTTGCTAAGAGTAAGTATCCCACCAGTCTTTAATATGGGGAATTGCCTTGAGGAGTGCAAAAGTGATCTTTTCCCTATCAGAAAAATTGTGGACTGAAAAATATCCTTCGAGAAGATTCAACCATTTATCTACAGCATCTGCATCTATCAGTCCTTCAAATAATGTAATATCAAAATTTACATGTATCTTGAAGGGGGTTGCATGGCTACTTGACGAAGATGCTTCTCTTGTGGGTAGTCATCGAAGGATCTGCGCAAAGTTGTCCATCATTTCATTCCTTTGTCGCGTGAGGGATTTCTCGAGCAACATTTTAATAGGATCTCCTGCTCCATCATCTTAATTTTTGTCCCCCATGGGTTGTTTTCGGGCTCGACGCAGATGATCTTGTAATGGCTTGATTGTTCGAGTCCCAACTTCTTGTACCCATATATTGTTGGGGACATGCACGAAGAAAAATAAATGAAGAGTAGACCACTCTGATACCACTGATCCAGATTTAGGAGCGGAATGAACTGATTAACATACTGAATACAATAAACAAAGAGATATGAAGAATAACACAAATATCCAGTGAACAATATCTTCTATTAAATAATGAAATAGGATAAAACTATAAAATTGCAAAACAAAAACACTTGCTCGAATGGTGGTAGTTATCTCTGAGAAGAGATGTGGCTACTATGCGCATCTGTTTGAGAAGAATGGATTACAATGAGGCTCCAAAGGCCTTTTTGATATTACTCATGAATGCCAAAAACCTAATCCTAGAAGGTGAAACACCAAAAGTCATGTGGGCCCTACGGGTAAGTTGGTTTAATTTTGTACCTCAACTTCCAAGGGTCATAAATTTTTCATACGACCTCTGTTTTAGGTGTGTGATAGCCTGTTGGAAAGGTATTTTAGAGACTACATATTCCACTATCAAACTCTAACTTTGTCTATAGTTTGACTGTGGCGAGCCAAAAAAAACAATGCTTAGGGCCCCAAAATGGCCCTGAAAGTACAACAAGATGTGTTGACATGAAAACATACAAAATAAGCCAGATGAATTAGGAAATAGGCTAGTCGTATCCACATGGAGGATGTGTAGGGCTTCATACATCCTGAGAAGTGTAGAACCCACAATTACAAAGTAGTACAGAAGAACATGTTGAACAAAAAATGGACACAAGGAGCCAGTTGGAATAGGTGGGTGGCCACTAATATCCACCTGGATCAATCCTCCCCTCTTAGGAAGAAATGGTATCCATTGTGTTGAGTTCCCCCATCAGGTGAGGAAAATTCTGTTCGATTTGGCCCTGGGTGAGCCACTTGCCTTGGTGTAGGAGTTGCACTACCTTGACAACCCGATTAAGATGGATCCACTACTGGCGAGTGCCCTTGACCTGTGTGTCCACTATCTGATCATTGAATGCTTGTTCCATGCAGTCAGGGTTGAGCTTTGTTGGTGTCAGTTGTTCTGCAAACTTGAAGGTGTCCAATAATGGGGAGAAATATGGACAAAGGAGGTCCACATTGAATACTAGATGCAGAACAAGGAAGGGTGGAGTGTTGAGCTCAAAAGAATTGCTACCCACAACCTTGGTGATAGTGTAAGTCCCATAACTAAGTGGGCGAAGCTTCCAATGGGGCCCAGTGAGATGCTCCTTCTGAAAATCTAACCAGACTTTGTCACCAACCTGAAATTGGTGTGTTACCCTGTGTGGATCATGGCGTTGCTTGTACTTAGCATTGGATTTCTACAAAATCTCTTGAACGTGTTGGAGAATGTGTTGAATCTGCTCAATTAATTAGGTGGCTTTGTCAATCGCAGACTGATCAGAGGAAGAATATGTATGTGCGGTGTCAAGAGGAAGTGCAACATCAATGGGTCCCAAGGGAAGGAATCCCAGACCCACCTGAAATAGGCTATGGTCGATGGAACTATGGAGAGCCCTGTTGTAACTATGTTGGATATATGGGAGACTCTCATCCCATGTACATGGATGCTTAGATTTGTACACACGTAGGATGTGTACAATCATCCAATTGACAACCCTTGTTTGGCCATCGGTTTGGGGGTGGAAAGAAGTTGATTTTGTGAGCTTGGTATCCAACAAATATTGGAGACTTGACCAAAATGTGTTGAGGAACTTGTTGTCTCCATTAGATATGATGATATGTGGTATCCTAAGTGGACCCACACTCGTTCAAAGAAGAGCTTAGAAATATCTACCGCTGTGACATTCTTCTTACAGACTATGAGGATGGCCATCTTTGAAAATCGATCAACAACCACAAACACACAATCAATTCCTTGCTTGGTGGATGGCAAGCCAGGCATGTAATCCATTGAGATGGATTCCCAAGGCTTCTCAGGAATAGGAAGAGGGGTGTATAATCCTTTCTTCTTGATGTTTGGCTTCGCAATGGCACAGGTAGTGCAAGATATGATATACTTGTTGACGTCATGTCGAAGTTTTGGCCAATAAAAATGTTTCTGAAGAATGACTATAGTTTTCTCCACGCCAAAATGTCCTTCCACCCGACTGTAGTGGGCTTCCCAAATCATCTTTGCACGCTCGCTTGTAGTAACATAGAGATGGACTAGGTGGCATAAGATTCTATTCTGAATGTAAAAATAAGTGAGAATTGCGCCTGTAGCCAAGAGTTGATAGGTGGTGGAGAAGTCTGGATCTTGTTGATAAAGTTGGGGCCACTCAGATGCTTCATGTCCACAGGAATAGAGCACAATGGTAAGTGCAACCACAGGAGGTCGACTGAGACAGTCAATGACATGATTGGAGATACCTATCTTATACTTTATGTTGAGATGGAACTGTTGCAGGTAGGTGGACCACTTCTGATAGTGATCGTTCTATAATTTCCCTTGTGTCTGTATAAATTGCAAAGGCTTTTGATCAGTGTGTATGATCATCTCCTTCCCCAGAATGAAATGTTTCCATTAACGACAGGCTTGTACAATGGAATAGATTTCCTTGTCATAGGTGGGGTATTTTCGGACAATATCAGAGAGTGTTTCACTATGGTATGCCACTGGATGCCCATGCTGAGTGAGAACTGCGTCCACAACATAGTCAGATGCATGAGTCTCAATATTGAATGGTTGTTGTAGATCAGGCAAGGAGAGTACTGAATTTGAGCACAAGTGATGCTTCAAATCATCAAATGCCCGTTGTTTCTCCTTCCCCCACATGAACTTGGCCCTACCACTACCCTTGGTCACCTGACTGAGGGCTGAAGCAATATGGGAGAATCCAAACACGAACCATCGGTAGAAGTTGGCTAGTGCCAAAAAGATCTGAAGCTCAGTTAGTGTGGTCGAGGTTGGCCAGTCATGGATGACTTGGATCTTATTTGGATCAACATGTACCCCATTCTCATCAACAATGTGTCCCAAGTATTGGACCCTATTCATTCCAAAAGATCATTTTTTCAAGTTGGAATAAATCTTGTGCTGCCGTAGAGTGCTTAAAACCAGTTGAATATGTCGCATGTGCTCCTTCCACATTATGTTGAAGATGAGGATGTCATCCAAATATAATACCACAAAGGATTTAGTGAAGGGTCTCAATACATTGGTTGGTGCATTTGTTAATCCAAAGGGCATGAATAACCATTCATAGAGACCTTCTTTAGACTTGAAGGTTGTCTTCCATACATCAATTGGTTCAATGGGAACCTGGTGGTAGTCATACTTCATGTCAATATTGTTGAAGAACTTTTCCCCCCTTGATTTGGTCAATAAGTTCATCAATCCTGGGAATGGGGTAGCGGTTTCTGACTCTGATTTTGTTTAAGGATTTGTAATCAATGCAGAGTCACCAAGTCTCATCCTTCTTCTACACCAGTACAATCGGGCTTCTGCAAGGGGAGGATCTGGGTCTGATGTGCCCCTTTTGAAGAATCTCTCAGATATGATGCCTAATTTTGTCATTCTCCATCAATGAGCATCAATAGACTGGTCCATTAAGTAGAGGTGTGTTGGGGGTCATATCAATTGGATGCTTGACTTGGCAGTGTTTCAGTACCCCTGTAGGTGATGAGAATATGTCTTTGTATTCTTGCACAATCTCATCCACTTGCTTCTACTACAAAGAGAGGCATTGTGTAGAGGCCACGGATGTGGTAGTGACCTTCTTCTTACTATGAGCACAGATCAAAAAGAAGACGAACTTCCCCATCTGTGAAATGAACTTACTTCATTTCTTAGCAAAGATTAACGAAATAGCAGTAGGCGGCGTTACCTATGGGATCCTATACAATTGTCTACCCAAATTAATTATAACATTGTGGGTTCTAGACTCATACACAACATGACTCTTCCAAAAATATGGTTATCCTAAAAGAACATCACAAACTTCAAGGGGAGAAATATCAAATAGTACCTCATCTTTGAAAGCATCAATGTCGTAGGGAATATGGCATTGTTGGCTGACACAAGTATCTCTTCCTTGGCAAAGCCATCCGATGGTGTAGGGATGCGGGTGCAGTGTCATTGGCAAGTCCAACCACTTGACGACCTATGGTAAAATCATGTTTTTCTAACTACCTCTATCGATAATGAAATGAAGTGGATCCCCCTTAACCCACATCTGTAAGTGAAAGAGGCGTTCATCTTCCTCTGGTTCTTCTAGTTCGCTTGGACGGACTTTGGTGGTAGCAACAGTGGCACTAGGTTCAACATCGATAATCTACTTCCCTCCTTCAGGATTTGACTCGAAATCAGAATTGTCCTCTGACTCAGAAGCCTTCATCTCATCCATGAGAGACTTCTCGAAGCGACATTCTTCGGTGTTGCGCCAAGGACTTTTATGGTACTCACACCATTTTGCAATGTCCTTCTTCGTCTTCTCATTTCCCTTTTTCTTTTGGGGCTTGGACTGGTTGTCTTGAGGGAGGCCATCTGGACTTGGTCCCTTCCTATGTGGGTTGGGTCTGCCTTTTCCCTGCTTCGGCTATGAGGGGTTTGTAGATCCAAACTCTCGCCTTTTCTGCTTAAATTTATGCTCGATCTTGACAACATATCTATAATTCGTGGCCAAGGAGGCGATGTCTAGGAACTCCATTTTTGTTTGAATGTATTTATGAAAACAGTTGTGGTATTTGAGCACCAGATGATGCTCAGAGTCTTTGATACCCAATTTGGTGCATAGGGTATGGAAAATATTCGTGAAATCTGGTACTGTCTGGTCCGTTTCTTGACGTAGGGCGGTCCATCTGGTGTACTAGTCCTTGTAACTTCCAATAGGGTAGTACTATTCTTTAATGGCGTCCCAAAAGGAATCCCATATAGGGGACACCAAACAAATTGTAGATTTTTCCATGGCCCTTTGCTCAAAGTAAGTATCCCACCAGTCTTTAACATGGGGAATGACCTTGAGGAGTGAAAAAGTGATATTTTCCCTATAGGAAAAATTGTGGATCGAAAAATATCCTTTGAGAAGATTCAACTATTTATCTACACCATATGCATCTATCATCCCTTGAAATAATGGAATATCAAAATTTAGATGTACCTTGAAGGGGGCTGCATGGCCGCTTGATGAAGATGCTTCTCTTGTGGGCAACCATCAAAGGATCTGCACGAAGTTGTCCATCATTTCGTTCCTTTGTCACTCAAGGGATTCCTTAAGAAACATTTTAATAGGATCTCCTGCTCCATCATATTTCTTTTGGTCCCCCATGGGTTTTTTTCGGGCTCGACATGACCGATATTGTAATGGATCAATTGGTTCGAGTCCCAACTTCTTATACCAAGATCTTGTCGAGGATATGCACGAAGAAAAATAAATGAAGAGAAGACCGCTCTAATACCACTAATCCATATTTAGGAGCAGAACGAACTAATTAACAGATTGAATATAATAAACACATAGATATGAAGAATAACACAAATATACAATGAACAATATCTTCTATTAAATAATGAAATAGGTTGAAACTATAAAACTGTAGAACTGAAACACTAGCTCGAATGGTGGTAGTTATCTCTAAGAAGAGATGTGGTTGCTATGTGCATACGTCTGAGAAAAATGGATTACAATGAGGCTCTAGAGGCCTTTTTTATATTACTCATGAATTCCAAAACCCTAGACATCCAAAAACCTAACCCTAGAAGGTGAAACGCCAAAAGTCATGTGGGCCCTATGGGTAAGTTGGTGTAATTTGGTACCTCAGCTTCCAAGGGTCGTAACTTTTGCGTACGACCTCGATTTTAGGCACGTGATAGCTCATTGGAAAGATATTTCATAGAACTACACATTCCACCATCAAAATCTGACTCTGTCTAAATTTTTACTTTGATGAGCCAAAAAAAACAATGTTAAGGGCCCCAAAACGACCCTGAAAGTATAGCAAGATTTGTTGACAAGAAAACATAAAAAAATAAGCCAATTGTATTAGGCAAGAGGACACCTATATCCACCTCAAGGAGGTGTGGGGATTCATACAACCCTAGAAGTGTATAACCCATAATTACAAAGTAGTATAGAAGAATGTGCTAAGCAAAAAACAGACACAAGGATCCAGGTTGAATAGGTGGGTGGCCAGCAATATCCACCTGGATCACCAACACCATGTTATCTTAGACTATCATAACAAGGAATTTACTTGCCTGGATGAGGAAGGGAACCCAAGAACAATCCAAGGAATTCCTAGGGTAGTTACTATCGGAGATATCTCAACAATGCAGCTGAAGAAGTGTTACAGGAAGGGCTACCAAATATTTGCAAGCCATATGGAGGAAGCACCTAAGGATAAGGTGCCAAATATGGAGGATCACTCAGTCCTAAAATATTTTGAGGATGTGCATAAGTAGATACCAAGACTACCCCGAAAGAGAGATATTGATTTCTCTATAAATTTGATGCTTGGAGTAGCTCCCGTATCTAAGACTCCCTACCGGATGAGTACACCAAAGATGAAGGAGTTGCAAATGCAGCTTGAAGAAATTTTGAGGAAGGGGCACATATGCCCAAGTGTGTCACCTTGGGGAGCCCCAATATTATTTGTGAAGAAGAAAGATGGGACATTAAGGTTGTGTATCAACTTTAGACAATTGAATAAGGTAACTATAAAGAACAAGTATCATTTGCCAAGGATTGACGATCTCTTTGATCAGTTAAAGGATGCAAGGATATTCTCAAAGATTGATCGCAGGTCAGGATTTCATCAAGTAAGGATAAGAGATGAATACATCAGCAAGACTGCCTTCAAGAAAAGGTATGGTCATTACAAGTTCACAGTGGTGCCATTTGGGCTATCAAATGCACCAACTATTTTCATGTGCTTAATGAATGGTGTTTTCCAGGAATGCTTAAACAAGTTTTTCATTGTCTTGGATGACATCCTTGTATATTCCAAGTTAGAAGAAGATCATGAGCATCATTTGAGGATGGTGTTACAAGTCTTAAGAGAGCACCAGTTGTATGCCAAATTGAGCAAGTGCTCATTTTATCATAACTGAATTCACTATTTGGGGCATATCATATCCGAAGAAGGGATAGCAGTGGACCCTAAAAATATTGAAACTATTAAAGGGTGGACAATACATAAGAATGTGACAGAAGTAAGATCCTTCATGGGTCTAGCTAGCTACTACAAAAGATTCATTGCAGGGTTCTTGATGGCGCAAGGCGCGAGCTACCTACACCTATAACTCCTCACCCGCTCATAGGATCGATAAAAAATACTTTCTCCTGAGCCGAAGCGACTCTTTAGATCCCCTGTTGGAATCCTCTACTAAAAGCTCGATCCACAGGTCCTTTCTCTCCCTTGTCTCCGCCTCTGCACTGGACCATGACCAACTTTCCCCTCAGGAAAACTATTATCGGACTTCGGGGTTTCGAGGTTTCCGCTGTCAAGAGTTTCAGCACTCTCGATTCCCCGATTCCCGACGAACACCTTTCCTCTAAGCACTAGCCCTCCTGAACTAAGCTTCTACCATATGACCACTGCCTCCGTGACCGTGGCCTTACCTCCTTTCGAGGCTACTCCTATCGGAGTTTCGACGTTTTCAATGTCAAAATGTGCATGTCCACGGGACTCGCGATATTTCGATCCCCGATGCGCTCCTTTTCTGAGCTTTAGCCCCTTCTGGCTATGCAATGGTCCATATGACCGCTCCCCATACTACCATAGTTATAACTCCCATCGGGGTTTCAAGGTTTGCGATGTCAATATGCATGCGCCCTTTGGACTCACGATTCTCTGATCCCTGATCCTCCGATGGCTCACGACCATTGAACTGTCAACGGTCCTTTCACCCGTCACGAAAATCTGCCACCTGTCCTCCTCACTGAATCCTGTGTGGCCCACACGCTCTTATGCCTTATCGAGAAATCGCGTTTCGCGATTCTGAAATGCACCAACCCTTTGCTCCTGAGATCTCCGATATCCCAATTCCCGATGAACCAAACTCCGATCGGTGGCTTCCTTGTCGACCCTTTTTCTGATGGCGCCGATTTTCTCCATGCGTCCTTTCCATATGGATGGTCTCGATTCCTCTGGGATTTCGAGACTTTCGATGTCCCAATTCCTTCGACCTTGGGAACTCCGATTTCCCGATAACCAATATGCCGACGATCGCTCGATCTCCGCCACGTGTCCTTGCAGATGGACAGTTCCGATTATATCGGGTTTTCCATGATGAATTTGCCCGACTTCTGATCAACTAGACTGTCGATTTCCTGAACTCCGACGTCTCGATAGTCCGATGACTCCACCTCTTGTCAGGATTTATCCTCTTGGATTACGAGGTTAACTCCCTCGTAGCTTCCACAGATCCGACGGCTGTCGACGATCTGATCCAAGATCTGATGGCTCAGATCAGTTCTCCTGTGCACACTCTTCCTAGGCGCCCCTGGACGTAGAATTTCAACGGTCCAGGATCTGTCAGCCCATTCGACGACATCTGTGCTCCCTTGAGCTTATGCACTTCCTTCCTAGACTTGGAAAGAAATTCAAATTACCCAGAGGCCTCAACCTTTGTCTGTTTCCCCTGCGAGCTCTAGACTTCAAGTTCACCCCGCGTACGAAAACATTGTTTCTCCTGAGCTTTTATCTTCAAATCCTCAAAGGATTCTCCCAACTCCTGCACTCCTTGTAGAGTCTTTAGATGCACTCGCCCCCCTGAGCTTATCCTTCACTCAAGCAACTTCTTGCTGAGTGCTGCTGGGTATTCAGTAACCCCTCAAAGATCCCTCAGTGGATTCTTCCTCCAAATGGCAGAACTCAAGAGAGTTCTCTTCTCTTTCTGTGCCTACCTGCACACTGACTCGATGCCCTCCTGGCAGAGTATCTTCTCCACAGAACGTTCAACAATTATGTCTTCTTCTCCTGTGCACTTATGCACTCGCTCAATGCCCACCTGGAAGAGCTCCCCAGAATCCTTAGTGATCCTGTTTCCTTTGAACTCCCAGCAGAGTTCCTTCCTCAAATGCACCACAACACATACGCTCTATGCCCACCTGGCAGAGATCTAAGAACTCCTCAGAGATTCTGTCTTCTGAACTCACTGTAGAGTTCTTCTTCTATGCACTCCTTGCACCTGCTCAATGCCCACTTGGTAGAGCTCTACAGAATTCACAGTAGAATTCTGTCTGCAACTGTGTTTCTCATACACAGCCTTGCCTCCAAGGTATTCAACAACCTTGAAGTCTTCTTCCTCTGAGTTTTTGACTCCAGTTCTTGTGCCACAACATGTATTTGTCTAAACCCGCAGTGTTCAGAAGTGCATCCTCAGTGCACCAGTATTCAGAGACCGCAGTACTCTGTCACGCCCTCCTGGCATGAAACCTCAAAGACCTTCACCTGAAATCACACAAACTCCCTGCAAATGCATAACTACAGTATACATCTACAACATACCATGGAACACACACAAACATTCACATAACATACAGAAATGCAGGAAAAACTGCTCTGTTATATTAACAATGGCAAATGCTTGAATTTACAATGGTGTTCCTGAGCTCTCTCTGGCTCTCCTCAACTCTGCTCATCTACAACAAATTGACTGACTTTCAAAATGAGATATGAAAATCTCTTTTACCTGAGGGGCTCAATCGAGCGCTTCCCTCCAGGATTTACCTACTCTAATAAATTACATTCAATGGTTGTCTAGTCCAACATCTGGATCTAGATCTCAACCGATCTTGGCATTAAAGACGATCTACCTAACGCCTGCTCAAAGGCACGGCTTCCATGGCTCACTAGCCTAGACATTTAATTACATTCAATTTCAAATTTGAATGAGTATTGCGCCTCTCTTTTAGCGTGCGATTTGAATTCACTGGCGTGGATGGCTGGCTGGCTGGCTGACGTGGAGAGATGATCCTGCATCAAACTCCTCAACTACAAAATCATGATCTCCTGCTCATGTAATTCCCCTCTAAGAGGTTGGAAATCCTCCTGGATCCCAAATCAGTCTTTGGAGCTTTCCATCTGCTCCATTCGATTATTGTTGTTGCTGCTGCTATGTTGCTGCTGCTGCTTCTCTTCTACTCAGCCTCTCCCTGCTGGAAATCTCTGCTGACCTCAACATCAGCCTTCTGATCTCCTCGATCACTGCATCTAGTTTCTCCAGTGGTTGGTCCCGCTTTTGCAGTCTCCTCAGCTGCAAAAAATTTCTACAATTGGGCAGATCGCTATGATCTCCCATGCCATCTTCTTCATCTTCATTGGTGGCCTCAAGTTGCCACTCTGCTACAGACTTCTGCTCTGCAGTCTCTTCTTGACTGACCTGCTGCTCAGTCATCCTCTTCTCTGATAGCTCAAATTCTGCCAGTTCTCTGGCTAGCCCTGGATTGTTCAACCAATCCTCCAGCATCTCTATCTCCATCTCCCATGGAGTGATAACTTTACCTGCCTGCTTCTTGGATTCCTTTGCTGCTAGCTCCAATGCTACAGTTCTTTCAGCTTCCTAGCTAAATTCATTGATCCATTCCTCAAAATGCTCATTCTCTTCATCTGCTTCTACTTGTGCTTGGGAAGTCTCAAACACCTTCTCCAATTCCTCCTTGACAGTCATCGTCAGCTGTGACTATTCTGCTATTGCACCATCTGCAACACAAATTTCTGCCTCCTTCTGGGCACATGGTAGGAATACTCCAATTCCCCCAATCATCAGAATATCATTCTGATCTTCCTCCTCTTCTGTCAGTTGCACCTGCTGATCTAAGTCCATCTTTGAGCTCACTTGCTCTGTCAGCTCCCCTGGCTGATTCCAACTCACTTCTGAGTTTATGAGACCCACAGATAGTCTCATCTGCCCATCCCTTCCCACCTGGAAATATGGGATGTCTCTGCTGCTTCCCTGGCATACCATGAGATCAATTGATCCCATCTTCATCAGCGCTCCTTGCTGAATTGAACTCACCTCTGAGTCCACAAGACTTTCCGATAGCCTCAAAGGTTCATCTCTGCCCACTTGGCAGTTTCAGATGCTTTCGCTGCCCTCCTGGCAATTTTCGAGATCCCACAACGACCTCTTATTATTGCCCAGCTCGCAATGTGAAATTCCCTGGTTGTCCTCCTGACAGTCCATGAGATCCCGCAGTGATCTCAGCTCTGTTCCCTTGCCCACCTGGCAAACTGGAATTTCTACTCTGCCCTCCTAGCAGTTCTTGAGATCCTCAGTTGATCCCCATTTAAATTCAAAATCATTGAGACTTCTCCCAGTCTCTGGCTCATAGTGATAAATCATCTTTTCCTCTGTGGCCTCGAGGTTTTCAGCATACCTCAACCATCTTTTTAGCAGTCTGTGTTGCCCTCTGACCATCAACTCCTTGACTGGCCATTTTTCTTTTGCCTTCTTCATGGGAAATTCGCACATTCATTTCCTCCTCCTATCCTGTCGCATCCGCAGTTCGAGCTTCTCTATGTACGCTTTTAATTCATAGAGCTCTCTATCCCTTTCTCTATCCATTTCTGCAAGATTTTCTGCCTTGCTCTTCTTCCTCCCAGCATGCCTATGGTCTTCAGTAACCATGGTGTTGTCTCTGTCTGCTCTCCTAGCAAACCTGCTCTCACTCTGCATCCCTGAGTGTTCCAGCTTCATCCTCCTACAGTCTCCCTGATTGTCTATGGACTGCTGCCTACCCGCAAACAAGTCCTTACAGAGTCCTCAGCGCTCTGTCTTCCTCCTGCTTTCTTCTCGCTTCGCCTGAAATATACAGATGAAGTTCCCACTCTGATACCACTTGATGGCGCAAGACGTGAGCTACCTACACCTATAACTCCTCGCCCGTTCACAGGATCGATAAAAAATCCTTTCTCTTGAGCCGAAGCGGCTCTTTAGATCCCCTGCTGGAATCCTCTACTAAAAACCCGATCCACAGGTCCTTTCTCTCCCTTGTCTTGGCCTCTGCACTGGATCGTGACCAACTTTCCCCACAAGAAAACTGTTATCGGACTTCGGGGTTTTGAGGTTTCCGCTGTCAAGAGTTTCAACACTCTAGATTCCCCGATTCCTGACGAATGCCTTTCCTCTAAGCACTAGCCCTCCTGAACTAAGCTTCTACCATATGACCACTACCTCCGTGACTGTGGCCTTACCTCCTTTCGAGGCTACTCCTATCGGATTTTTGGCATTTTCAATGTCAAAATGCGCATGTCCACGGGACTCGCGATATGCCGATCCCCGATGCGCTCCTTTTCTGAGCTTTAGCCCCTTTCGGCTATGCAATGGTCCATGTGACCGCTCCCCATATGACCGTAGCTATAAATCCCATCGGGGTTTTGGGGTTTGCGATGTCAATATGCATGCGCCCTTTGGACTCACGATTCTCCGATCCCCGATCCTCCGATGGCTCATGACCGTTGACCTGTCAATGGTCCTTTCACCCGTCGCGAAAATCTACCACCTGTCCTCCTCGCCGACTTCTGTGTGGCCCACACGCTCTTATGCCTTATCGGGAAATCGCGTTTCGCGATTCTGAAATGCACCAACCCTTTGCTCCCAGGATCTCTGATATCCCGATTCCCGATGAACCAAACTCCGATGGGTGGCTTCCTTGTCAGCCCTTTTTCCGATGGTGCCGATTTTCTCCACACGTCCTTTCCAGATGGACGGTCTCGATTCCTCTGGGATTTCGAGAATTTCGACGTCCCAATTCCTTCGACCTTGGGAACTTCAATTTCCCGATAACCAATATGTTGACGATCACTCGATCTCCACCACGTGTCCTTGCAGATGGACGGTTCCGATTATATTGGGTTTTCCACGATGAATTTCCCCGACTTCTGATCAACAGGACTGCTGATTTCCCGAACTCTGACGTCTCGATAGTCCGATGACTCCACCTCTTGTCGGGATTTCTCCTCTTCGATTACAAGGTTAACTCCCTCGCAGCTTCTACAGATCTGACGGCTATCAACGATCTGATCCAAGATCTGATGGCTCAGATCAATTCTCCTGTGCGCGCTCCTCCTAGGCGCCCCTGGACGTAGAATTTCAACGGTCCAGGATCTGTCGGCCCATCTGACGGCAGCTGTGCTTCCTCGAGCTTCTGCACTTCCTTCCCAGACTTGGAAGGAAATTCAAATTCCCCAAAGGCCTCAACCTTTGTCTATTTCCTCTGCGAGCTCTCAACTTCGAGTTCGCCCCGTGTACGAAAACGTTGTTTCTCCTGAAATTTTATCTTCGAATCCTCAAAGGATTCTCCCAACTCCTGCACTCCTTGCAGAGTCTTTAGATGCACTCGCCCCCCCTGAGCTTATCCTTCACTCAAGCAACTTCTTGCTGAGTGTTGTTGGGTATTCAGTAACCCCTCGAAGATCCCTCAGTGGATTCTTCCTTCAAATGGCAGAACTCAAGAGAGTTATCTTCTCTTTCTGTGCCTACCTACACACTGACTCAATGCCCTCCTGGCAGAGTATCTTCTCCACAGAACGTTCAATAGTTCTTCCTTCTTCTCCTATGCACTTATGCACTCGCTCAATGCCCACCTGGCAGAGCTCCCCAGAATCCTCAGTGATCCTGTTTCCTTTGAACTCCCAGCAGAGTTCCTTCCTCAAATGCACCACAGCGCATACGCTCTATGCCCACCTGGTAGAGCTCTCAAAACTCCTCAGAGATTATGTCTTCTGAACTCACTGCAGAGTTCTTCTTCTGTGCACTCCTTGCACCTGCTCAATGCCCACTTGGCAGAGCTCTACAGAATTCACAGTAGAATTCTGTCTGCAACTGTGTTTCTCCTACACAGCCTTGCCTCCAAGGTATTCAGCAACCTTGAAGTCTTCTTCCTTTGTGTTGTTGACTCCAGTTCCTGTGCCGCATCACGTCTTTGTCTGAACCCGCAGTGTTCAGAAGTGCATCCTTAGTGCGCCGATATTCAGAGACCGCAGTACTCTGTCACGCCCTCCTGGCATGAAACCTCAAATACCTTCACCTGAAATCACACAAACTCCCTTCAAATGCATAACTACAGTATACATCTACAACATACCATGGAACACACACAGACATTCACATAACATACAGAAATGCAGGAAAAACTGCTTTGTTATATTAACAATGGAAAATGCCTGAATTTACAATGGTGTTCCTGAGCTCTCTCTGGATCTCCTCAACTCTGCTCATCTACAACAACTTGACTGACTTTCAAAATGAGATATGAAAATCTCTTTTACCTGAGGGGCTCAATCGAGCGCTTCCCTCCAAGATTTACCTACTCTAATAAATTACATTCAATGGCTGTCTAGTCCAGCATCTGGATCTAGATCTCAGCCGATCTTGGCATTAAATCTGATCTACCTAACGCCTGCTCAAAGGCACGGCTTCCATGGCTCACCATCCTAGACATTTAATTACATTCAATTTCAAATTTGAATGAGGACTGCGCCTCTCTTTTAGCGTGCGATTTGAATTCGCTGGCGTGGATGGCTGGCTGGCTGGCTGACGTGGAGAGATGCTCCTGCATCAGTTTTCAAGGATTGCTCACCCAATTACTTCCTTGAAAAGGAAGGGAGTGAAGTTTCAATGGACAATGGAATGTGAAAAGAGCTTCCAACAATTGAAGTAGTTGTTAACTAGTGCTCCAATTCTAAGGATTGTTGATCCGAATGAAGATTTTGTGGTTTGCACAGATGCATGCAAAAAAGGACTTGGTGGAGTCCTTAGTCAGAACAGTTTTTTGGTGTGTTTTGAATCCAGAAAAATGAAATAGCATGAAAGCCTCTACGCCACTCATGATTTGGAGTTGGAATCAATAGTACATTCCTTGAATAAGTGGAGGTACTACCTCATGGGAAATAGGTTTGAGCTGAGGATAGACCATAACGGTCTGAAGTATTTGTTTGATCTGCCAACTTTGAATGCTAGGTAGAGCAGATGGTTAGAGTTCCTTTATGAGTATGACTTTGATATCAAGCACATCAAAGGGAAAGAGAACAAAGTAGTTGACGCACTCAGTAGGAGAGTGCATGAACTGTGTGTTACAACCATTAGAATGTATTAAACCAATCTTAAAGGAAGAATTTCTGAGGCTGCAAAAATAGATTTGCAGTACATAGAGTTGGTAACAAAATTACAGCAAGGAAAATGTAGCAGAAGGTTGAAGATTATAAATTGGGAATTGGTAAAATTATCTTGTACAGGAACAAAATTTATGTACCCAATTCTCATGAATTAAGTAGCACGATTTTGAAAGAGATGCATAATCTACCTTATGTGGGACACCCAAGATATCAGAAAATAGTTGCAGCAGTCAAAAGCCAATATTATTGGCTAGGCATGAAGAAGGAAATTGTTGAGTACATTGCTAAATGTTTGGAGTGTCAAAAGGTCAAGGATGAGCATAGGCACCCAACTGGGTTGTTGCAACCATTTTCCATTCCTGAGTGGAAGTGGGAAGTGGTGACCATGGATTTCATCACCAAATTTCCCATAACAATCAAGCAACATGATGTTATCATGGTGGTGGTGGACAAGCTTACTAAAGTTTCCCATTTCATTCCTATGAAGGTTACTCATAAGGAAACCAATGGTGTTGATATTTATATGAGGGAAGTAGCATGCTTGCATGGCATACCCAAGACAATTGTGTTTGATAGAGACCAAAAGTTTAACTCAGTTTTGGAAGGGATTATTCAAAGGGTTCAGAACAAATATGAACTTTAGTACAACCTATCATTCCGAGTCTGATGGGAAAATAAAAAGGGCGAACCAAGTGATAGAGGATATGATAAGAATGTACGTGATGGAAAAACCATCTAAATGGGAAGATTATTTACACTTGGTAGAATTTTCCTACAAAAATGGGTACCAAGAATCACTGAAGATGAGCCCATTTGAGGCACTTTATGGAAGAAAGTGCAACACGCCAATAATCTGTGACAACCCAATTGATAGAGCAGTGATTGGGCTAGAGTTTCTCAGGGAAATGGAAGAGCAAATGTTGAAGATAAAACATAATTTAAAGGTTTCCCAAGACAGGAAGAAAAGATATGTTGACAAGGGCAGAACTCAAAAGGAATTTAAAGTGGGTGATCATGTTTTCCTAAAGGTGAAGGCCAACATAAGTTCCCTGAAGTTGGGAAAATGTTCCAAGTTGGCAGCTAGATATTGTGGGCTATTTGAAATCCTAAAGAGGATTGGACCAGTAGCTTACATGATTGCATTACCTGCATCTATGATTATTCATCATGTATTCCATGTATCATTGCTCAAGAAATATATACTTGATGCTAATCGTGTTATTAATTGGAATGTGATTCAAATGGAGCAAGGAAGCGGTTTTCAAGTGTGGCTAGTATGCATTATGGACCGGAAAATCAAACAGCTCTAAAATCAATCCATAGGGATTGTAAAGGTCCAATGGACCTGGTACAGTTCTGAGGATGCAACTTGGGAGCATGAAGATGCTATGTGGATACAATACCCACATCTTTTTGAAGATTTTGAAAATATTTCTAATGTTATGTAAATAAGTTGCACTGAGGACAATGAAAAAATAAAGGGAGTGGATTGTAATACCCCAAGGCCGAGCCCCTGTTGGATTGTAATGATGTTTAATGATGTTTATAAGTTGGTGAGCCAAGTGTTTATAAGTTGAGAGGCTTATGTGTTTATTAGGCCGGAGAGCCTAGATGTTGAAGGCCAGGGAGCCTAATTTTGTATATGTAAATTGCAACACACACACAACAGCTAAAATATATAAAAAAAAAAACGTCCTACTTACAGTAACAAATCCTATCTCTCTACAGGTTCTAATTTGGACTGTCGGGGAACCAGCCTGGTCTTCTGGTCAATGATATTTGATTTTGAAGCTAAAAAAATCTCTGAGACCTTGATGGTATCATTCTTTAATTCAACACAGGACCTTTCGGCTCCTTGGTGCAGGGTTAATGGCACTCACGACCTTTCCTTTCACTCCCCTATGAAATTTTTGAGTACTGGGCGTTATCTCCTTTTTCTGGATAAGCCCCCTCTTGATTTGACCTTGGGTAATGACCTTATGAGACTGCATGATTGTAGACACAGGCAAAGGTAGTTCAATCAAACTAATTTTCGACCTGCAATTCTCCTCGAGCCTCCATGTGTCATCTTTTCAAAACCACGGTTTGAATTACAGCTCGCCCTCAACTTTTTAACGTCCACGCAACTCCTATCCCCGCAATGCTACGAGACCGTTGATCTCCCGATCTTGATGGTACTTCTAAAATTGGTGGTTCAGGTCTACCCCTCTCAGACCTACGGATCAGATCTGAACCCTTGCAAAATCAATGGATGAGATCTCCTTCATGGTTTCAGGTTTCAGGAGTTTCAACTCTTTAACCCCGCTCTCTTATGTACTTCAATATTCTGAGTTGACGATCTGAGGACACCTGTCCTCCTAATCAAAGGCCCTATCTTTACTTCAGGTAGTTGAACTTTTAGCTAGATCAACGGTCCTATGGCCCTCTTATCGATCAAAGGTCGAGATCTCCTTCGGGTTTCGGACTTCTGAGATCTCAGATCTCAAACTTCTCCCTTTTTCCTAATGGATTTTATCAGAAGGCTATAATCCACTGACACATGTCCTCTTGATCTGAGGATCGAGGATGTAAGGTAGCTAGAGAGGTAGTGGGGGGGCCCAGAGGGCCCATAGTGATAATATTG
>JZKD02S1112371.1:1141911-1179278 GCA_000966675.3 Picea glauca | reverse complement strand
GCGGTAGCTCAATAGGAGGATGCCCCCTCGAAGAGGCAAGTGAACAGGAGAGGATCCCTTCCATAATAGGATCTATTGTATGGTGTTGCCCTACCTCAAGGGTTTCTATAATAAATTTGTGGTTTTCTATATGGTTTCATAGATCTTGTGTGGTGATTGTATTCATATATATTTGGATCTATTGTGATATTTTGTATTCAAGTCTTTGGTTCTTAACAAAGGATTACTTCAGGTCTTTACCGAGAGTCCACAGAGTTTCTTCATGTCTCCCTTAGATCTTACAGCTATGGATTACTTCGGATATCCAATGGTCGACGTTTACTTCATGTCTTCACCCGAAATCCACAGATTCACGCCACCTGTCCTCTAGATCTAATAGTTCAAATCTACTTCAGACGATCCCACGGTCAACATTTAGTTCGAGTCTTTACCCGGAATCCACAGATTCACGCCACCTATCCTTGGGATATGACGGTTCAGATCTACTTCGGACGATCCGATGCTTGAGATTTACTTCGGGCGATCTAACAACTCAGATTCACTTTGGTTGATCGAACGACTGGGATTCACTCTGATTTTCCTACTCTCCGAACTTCAGGAATCTCAGATCTCAAACTTCGGTAAGTTCTCTCTTTGCATGTGTGAAGCACTAAGGCTCATTCACCTTGCCTCGATCAGACTGTTGCCGATCCTTTGCACTGGGATCTAAGGTCCATTATCTCTCCTCCTCCTGGGCTTCTGATCTCTTCTAACTTAGAATATTTCTCAGTCTTCAAAGGTCTCAACCTTTATTCCCCCAATGAGTCCTACTCTTGGATATCGTCAATACTTATGAAAAGTGCTATCCCTTTTGAGCTTGATCCTTAAAGGATTTCAATTTCCCATGCACTCCTTGCATTTGGGGATTTCAATAACTTAGTTCGAAGGATTTCTTGAAAATAAATTCTTCTCTCCCTCCCGACGTTCCTCTGTTTTGGTTCTTCGACACTTGGTCGATTCTTAACTTTGATCGACAACTCACACAATTACGGGGACCCAACGTGCATACTCTTTATTAGAGAGCTCAACCTCCACAATCTACAAGTACTCGCCAAACTTGGTCGAATCGGATTCATTGATCTCCCAGCCGACGATATCAACAACAATGGTGAATTGCGGGCGACGAACTAGCACGTCCACTACTTCCACCTTCACGATCCACAATGAATCCCCATCCTCGATATTCGTTCATATATCAACGATCATAACAATTAGACATCTCAAAGCTTCAAGCTCCAAGGTTACTAGACCCAGGTCACCTGGATCCTTCGATAATTCTTGGGCTATGATCCCCGCTCTTATTCGGGTCTTCAGTTAAGGACATAGGCGTAAGTTCAAAGTCTCCTAGACTACTGGTCTGAAGGAAACACCTTTCCAACTTGCAGGGCTTTAAGCTCTAATTCAAGGCAAGATAACTTATGAGTTTACCAAGACAGTAGCTATGCCAAGAGGCTTGCTCTGACTCTGGAACGATGATGTAGCTCCCTGGGAGAGTGCCTTCGAGTGACTAAACAAGGACGTATGGGAAATCAAGAAGACATATAGGTTCTCAAGGGAATGAGTGCATAATCATAACTTAATCATTTAATATAGAGAAAGAACCCTTTATAGACATATAAATACTCACATACATCCATTGTTTACAATTCAAATCATAAGGCAAGAAAACACGTATCAAAACCATATAGTGTGATGCAATTGCTGAAAGGGGTGCTCATTTCCACCCAAGCTTAGGTTCAATCATTCCCAATGGATTTATCACTGGCCACCCCCAAGCTTAAGCCACAATTCTTTGAGATTCAATATCTTACTTCCATCTCAACGGAAGTTAGGGACAAAGGTTACTCTCCTTCTCCCAATACAAAAATAGATAAGGACGAAGGTTACTCTCCTTCTCCTGGCTCAATCTCCATTTTCTATGATCATAACTCACTGTTCCTCTTTCAGTCCTTCCTCGGACCTGAGATCTTCCTCTCTCGTCTCTGCATTTTTCTTCGCAGGTCTCCCCCTGCCCACCACATTTCCTTTCTTTCCTTTTTCTGCAAGATTGCGTGTGGCTCAAATTTCTAGTTCGTGGTCAGGTTTGGAAGCCTTACGGATGGGCGGTATGCCCCATCCCCTCATTAACTCTTGAGGAGGCCTTCCCACCTACCAGCCCAGCTGTAATTCATTCCTGGGTCAGAGGGTTGTTCTGATCTGAGAAAATTAATTCTATCATGGTACTGGTTCGATGGAGGTTAATGCAACCATTCTTGGTCCCCTCCACCACCTTTCACAACATTTCGTGGTCTCTCTTAGCACATCTCCTCTTTTAGTAGTCATGCAACATGTAGCCATTTTATTTTAAAATAACAGAATTTACATTCATCAACCTTCTACACAAGGTCCATCAAATCAAACATTCACACTTTTAAGTTTTCCATAGTTCCTTGGCCCGTATAGTTATATTTACAAACTGGGGGAAATAGTGTGTTACATAAATACTCGCATAATTAATATAATTACATCACTACATGTAGACCGACCACGGAGAAAGGGTTATGGGGGACTAAGTTCCACCGGGTAGTGAAATGGAAGGGGCTAAGAGGCTAGGAAAAGGGATAAGCTAGAGGGATTATCTCTAAGGGAATAATATTATATTATTATTTCCTAAAGACTAAGGTTTGGGAAATAACTGAATTTATCCTAAGTTCCTTTAGGGAGAGGAATGAACTCCAAGTGGAGAGGGACTAGCTCCCAAGAGAGCCATATGTCAACCTGGGAGCATGCAATTTTATGGGGGAAAATCCATCATTGTGAGGGGTTCTCTATCATTCTTTCCATGCTCCCCACTCACGCACACACTCAAACTGAGTAGTCATACAACCAACCATTCCTCCATCATTGACCTCTGCAATCTTTGCTCCTGCAACCCATGAAGCTAACTTTTTTGTCTGTGAGGCACATCATGACTGCGCAGTGCCTGAGCCATATCGTGCCCTATCCATCTTGTTGTTCCTACACACGTTTTTCTCTGGACTGGTGTGGCTTGTTGTCATTACCAGAACCCTTACCCGATTTTTCTACTATGGTTACGTGTTTGACTTAGAAGTTGGATAGAAGAAGCAGGTTGTCAAGCCTGTGGTTTTGAAGAGGCGGGTTGTCAGGCCCGTGGATTGAAGAAGCAGGTTGTCAGGCCTATGAGCCAGTCTCTCCAAGTGAGAGAGAGATTGTTGAGGAATTGATTCATCATCGAGGGAGTCCAACAGCAGCTACAAAGCTCTGAGAATTCTTGATCTGGCCTGTTACTGAAGCCTTGGAAGGGAAGTGGAGCAGTTGATGGACTGTGGAACAATGAAGGTGCATATTCCTAGGGTGGGGCAGGCATGTGGGTAATGAGATTTTGTGAGCGGTGGGCGTAAGTAGGCTCATGGGAGGGAATCCTTTATGTTTCATAGTGCATCTTTTTGTATTCTCATCCTAGCTTAGGAATCCCTTACCTGGTGGAGTTTAGTCCCAACTCAGGGGTGACCCACTGTTGAGAGTGATGAGCAGCGTGGTCTAAGGCTGGGAGGTTCGTGGAAGGTCTTCATGCAGTTAGTGGTCTTCTCATAAAAAGATAAGTACCATTTCTATGTTAATTCGTTTGGTGTGTATTATGTACATGTCTTTATATTTATAAGAATTGCATGTGTTGTTGCATGTATGTTTTACTATGATTTCCACAAAAATCTATGTTGTATCAAAATGTTATTTCTTTTGAAATTTACCTTAGAAATGTATGTTAGCAAAACGTATATGTTGTTTTTAAGTTGTTAAGTATGGTAAATTCCACAAAAAAAAAGTGAAAGTAAGTTTCTTTTGAGGTAGTGTTTTCCTGGCTTGGTAGCTCGGGGATGCCACACATGTTGTGATATTCGTATTGGTTGAGTTGTGAGAGTTATTGCATTTCTTTAATGGTTATGTCACATTGAGATCTTCATCAAGGGTTTCATTGTGACATTCCTCAAGGGTTATGTTGGATTGTGATGTTCCTTAATGATTATGTTTCATTGCAACATTCATCTTGGTTCACTTATGTTGAATTGCAACATCACATTGTGACATTCATCAAGGATTATACTACATTGTGACATTCCTCAAGCGTTATGTTGGATTATGGCATTCCTCAATGGTTATGTCACATTGTAACATTCATATTGGTTGACTTATGTTGAATTGCTACATTCTTGAATGGTTGTTTTGCATTGAAACAATCATTTTGGTTTACTTATGTCGAACTACTACGCTCCTCAATGGTATGTTGCATTATGACATTCATGAAGGGTTACGGCTCATTGTGGCATTCCTCAAGGGTTATGTTGGATTGTGACAATTATTAATGGTTATGTTTTATTGCAACATTCATCTTAGTTCACTTATGTCAAATTACTATGATCCTCAATGGTTATGTCGCATTACGATGTTCATAAAAGATTACATCACATTGTGATATTCATTAAGAATTATATTGAATTACAACATTCCTCAATTGTTATGTTGGATTACAATCACTTTAATCCTTACACAAAAAAATGATTAAAAATATTTTTTATGATTAAAAATATTTTTTAATTACTATAATAGTTAGAGTTATTTTTTTAATATTGTAATTGCTTTAATGATTAGATGTATCCATTTTTTAAAGATTGCAATCACTATAATCCCTACATAATATCAATCAATCAATCAATGTGTTGGCATTTAGCCTACGGGCCATTTCCTATGTTGTTGGTGGTGCCATTAAGATTAAGCATAAATTGATAAAGCAATGAGAATAAGTATTTATATTTTTCTAAATAATAAGATTGCAATTAAAAATATATAATAAGGGGATAAGCCTAAACTAATTAACCCGAAAAATCAGTTTCTTATTATTATATTATAAATCTTAATAAATTTTTAAATTGTAAAGTGTCAATGTTAAAATTTATATATTTCATTTCTATCATTAAAATCTTAAAATCTTTGTACGTTATCTTCTTTCCTTTACTAACAAATTATATATGGAGTATCAAATTTAAATTATTAGAGTTTTAAATAGAGGGTAATTACTATGAAGTTTGAGTCATTTATGAAGTTGTTTATATATATATACATTTACAGACATCCATATTAATGTATTTAATTTTGAATCATGGAGTAGTAGAAAAATGGTTGAGAGATATAATTTAGGTTTAAATTCATGGATTTATGGCCAAAAACATAAATTAAAAAAAAAAATGTAATGTTCAATTAAAATATATGTTTTATATTTATTCATAAATTTGATTTAATGTGCCTAATACATATTAATTAAATTTGTATATTTCATTTTTATGATTAAAATCTTTGTAGGTTATCTTCTTCCATTTACTAACAAATTCTATATGGAGTGTCCAGTTTAGATTATTAGAACTTTAAATAAAAAGGGTAACTACAATGAAGCTTGTGGCATTTATGAAGTTGTTTATAGATATACAAATTTAAAGACATCCATATTAGTGCATTTCATTTTGAAGCATGGAGTAGTAGAAAAATGGTTGAGAGATATAATTTAAGTTTAAATTTACATATTCATGACTAAAAGCATGAATTTAAAAAAATATAATATTCAATTAATATGTATGTATTGTTCTTCATTCATAAATTTGATGCACCTAATGCACACTAAATAAATTTATGTATAATAAGACTAAGGTCGGAACCAAATCCATCAACTTTGGGCTTTATCTCACACATTCAATGCTTTACCATGTGTTCTAAGACTTAATTAAACTATGGGTTGAGGCTTGAGAAATCTATATATTTTTAATTATAAACATTTATTTAATGCCAAATCTATAGATTTCCATGTACATTTCAAAGAGGCTTGAGAAATCTATATGTTTTTAATTAAAAACATTTATTTAATGTCAAATCTATAAATTTCCATGTAGATTTCAAGGATATAAAACATACATGCATATTAGATTCATGCATTGAAAGAGTAAACAACATTTTGATTAATAATCCAAAATGATATGGTTGTCATCAAGAAATAAATGTTCATTTTTAATTAATATTTTATATATTTTAATGGTACATTGATTTTGTTGTTGGTTTTTTTTGTTAAATATTTTTTGGATGGTAACTGAAACAACTTAAATCCTTTGGTTGTTCCATCATAGATTGACATGAAAACACTAAATTTGGTGCATACTTAAGAATGATAATGAGAGTGATATTACACTTAACTCACTGCCTCACAGTTATGTTTGAAAGTTGGTAATTAAACTTTCAATAACATATTTTGAAAATCCTACATCGATGCATTGTATAACTTTCTTTTATGAGTGCTCTTTTCAAGGGATTTTCAAAGTTAAACTTTGAGAAAGCCCCGGATATTTTGTGTGGTCTTCCAAAGTTATACTTTAAGAAAGGCCAAAGACTATAAAGGTCTTTCCAAAGTTAAAATTGGGAAATCCCCAAAGACTTTCAGGAATTTTCTAAAATGTAAACTTTGAGAAAACCTTGAAAACTTTCAAGAAATTTCCAAAATTAAACTTTGAGAAAGCTTTCAAGACTCTTATAGACTTTCCAAAGTCTAAAATTTTAAAAATCACTAAAGACTTTTTAGAAATTTAAATTTAAAAAATCTCAAAGTTCAATTTTAAGAAAGCCCCAAAACAAAAACCCTCAAGAATTTTAGGAACTTTCCAAAATTAAACTTTAGAAAAACCCTGAAAATCTTTAAAAACTTTTGAAAATGTAAACTTTGAGAAATCCTTGAAAACTTTCAAGGGATTTCAAATTGTCCTTTTAAAAGAATTTTGCAATCCTCCGAAAGACTTCACAGAGGTTTCAAATTTTCCCTTTTGAATGAACTTTGAAAAAAAGGTTGAAAGCTTCAAAAAGTTTTAAAAAATTAACATTATAGTTAAAAGTTGTTGCCCAATTATAATTTTGAAATTTTATTTTATTAAATATGAAAATAAAATTTAAATTACTTTATTTTAATTAAATTTAAATGACTAAAATCATTTTAAAATGAATTATATGTTTTTTTTTAAACTTCGTTTTATTTGTGTGAAAAAAAAACATTTTTAAAGGAGACTTTTTCAATTCATTTTCAGATGAGAAACAATGACTATTTAGAAACCCTCGAAAAATAGGTTTGTTTTATTTTCTATTTATAGTCACTCTAAATATTTTTTACACAACAATTTAAAATATGATGTTTTAAATATTTTATCATTCGAAAATGATGTCCTTCATTATTCAAAATAATTATAACTTCAGAGCTTGCCACTCTCATTTGAGTTCGTATTTCTAAATAGTTAAAATGGTTAATAATATTTTGAATGGTTTTAAAGTTTAATAACTTTAAAAAAAATTCATTATGGTTGAGTGCTTTTAAGTGATTAAATAAATCTTTGAATGTTTTTTTTTTTAATATATTTACTATTGAGTGAAGTTCTTATAGATTTTTGGAAGGAAGTTGTATTTTTGAGAATCTAATGGGTTTCTATTTTGAAAAAGTCAAATTTGAAAAAATAATTTTTTTTTTTAATTATAATTCAGAAATTTGTATTATATAAAATTGTAACTATGCTATAAAAAAAAACAAAACAAAATTATATCATATGTCATGTTTAGAATTTTAAGAAAAATAAATATCTCATTGTATGAAAAAAAACATAGCTTACATATATTATTAGGAAGAATGCAACAGTATTTCCTACATCTATATATTTTTAAATAAATGTTTAGTATTCTAGTAACTTTAAAAATATTAAACTTGGTGGAAAACATGTCAACCGATAGCTTCTTCCAAACAAACCAGTATGTAAGTTGTTGTAGATATTCACTACAATAATTCATCACAACAGATCTTGTAATACTTTGACATTTTTTATTATGCAATTTATCTCTTTAGATCCTAGATTAATTATTACTAGACTAATGCTCAAATTGATGGAAATAACTGAAATTTGAAAATGAAAGAACAAGGAAATGAACACATTGTCTACACAAATGAACACAAGATGTGACTTGGGAAAGGAAATATGAGAGAACCCAACTAGAAGGAGAGGCCTATGCTCTACTCTCTTTTATTCAATTATGGAATGTAAGTACAAAGAAAGGGGCACTCACTATGGAGTTACCTTTGACACTATGGGCTGAATGGCCACTACTAAAAATTCTACATCATTTGTTATTCTCTCAAATTCACTCCTAGATGCTTTTCTCAAGTTTGGAACAAGTACAATGCTAAAAGAATAGAACACCCTCTCTTGATAACTCGATAGCTTTCTAGGGTTAAGGTTTTTGTATTCCTCAATCCTCATTTAATGCTAAGGGTTTTTGACCCTCTAGAATATTCTTGAAAGTATACACATGACTAGCCCCACATGTGTGAGTAATGGGGGATAACGTAGCATCCACTCAGTACCATGGTGGTCAATAAGGTAGGACAACTTCTGGGAGGCATAATTTCCACATACAAGCTTCGACTAAGGTGATTTTTGAACCGTTGGAAATCTCTTGGTGTTTAGAACAATGTTAAGGGGCTAGGAGATGTGCTTGCAAAGTTTTACCCTAAAAAGTGTCATTTTATGCCCCATAGTGGCTCTGGAAAGTTCTAGACCCCAAAACTCCAAACTAGGATCTGCCATTAAAATGGGCCTTGCAAGTCAATTCCTCTAATTTTTCCACCTAGAAAGTACTAGGATAGATGAAAAATTATATAATGATCCATTTCATATCACCAACATTTGAAGGGATGTAGTCCTACTTTGCAATCTCCATGTCCACAACCAATTGATGCAATGTTTCCTCTTTCTTAAAATCCCTTTAAGCTAATGTAATACCCCATATTGATCCCCAGATTGTGAATATGTTGTATATGTGATACTTAGGTTAGTGAGTCAATATATTTGGTTCAAAGCACATGTATATGATACTTAGGTTGGCAAGTTTGTATGTTTGGGCTAGAGCGCATGTAAAGATGATCAAAGGCTAGAGAGAATGTATTATAAATTGTGCATATGCACTAATTAATAAAAATAACACCACAAATACAAACCAAGGGACGGAAAGAGTATGGAGGGGCTAAGACTCCAAAAGTGGGAAAGGGGGCTAAGGGTTAGGTAAAGGGAGGTTAATCCAAGGAGGCTAAGAAAAATATAATATAATAATTCTCTAAGCCTTTATATGATTATATTATATAATAATATAATATAAAAAGGGCACATGCATATTTAAAGGGGGAATTTAGTTTAATTCTCCATTCCATTGATTCCATTCTTACCAGGCTGACTACAGAAGTTGCTCTAGGGAGATGGTGACTCAGACTACATGGTTTATCCTATGGATCCTAGGTGGATATGGGTGTATGTACACTTCTCCTCAGGTTTCCTTGGGAAAGGTTGGAGTCCTGGAGGGAGAAGTGTGGGGATAGGTTCCCTGATGTGGGGCCTGGAGGGTACCTAGAGACCTCTAAGGGAAACTGGAACTCTTGGAGCAATAGTGCTCTAAGACTTCCTGGTCGGCATATGCTGGAGCCCTATAAAGGTACTGGTGCAACCCGAGGGACCGCGGTGCGAAGAAGGGGGCATACTACCTTGATTTGTGCAGGATGATGGGGAATGAGAGATTGTAGGTTGGAGTATTGTTGAGGTTTGGTACCTTGGCCTAGACCTTCTTGGTACTGACTGTGGACCATAGTTGGCTTAGGAGGCCTCTTTCCTTGGCGGAGTAATAGCCTCAGGTCGGGGGTGACTCACTGCTGAGATATTATGAGAAGTGTGGTTTATGGCTGGGAGGAACGTTTAAGGTCTGCAACTAACCAACATTTTACAAAAGATATGTTCCATGTGCCCTTGTTGTTACACTGTGTAATTATCTGTTAATTTATTGTATTCTTATAGATGGTTGTGTGTGTGTGTGTGTGTGTGTGTGTGTGTTCCTGAATTATCAATGTGTTATGCATGAATTTGCATGTTTAATTGAATCATGTGACATGGGATAATATGTTCCAAGTCGGTCGGTGTTTTTACAAAAGATAAGTGTCATGTGCCCTTGTTGTTACAATGTGCAATTATGTGTTAATTTGTTGTATGCTTATAGAATTGTCGCGCGCGCGCGCACGCGTGTGTGTGTGTGTGTGTGTGTGTTCCTGAATTATCAATGTGTTATGCGCGAATTTGCATGTTTAATTGAATCATGTGACAGGGGATAATATGTTATTGGCACATAGCTGAGAATTTATGGGCAATTCCATAGGGAAATTGTGAAATTTCCCAATACCCCACCATCCCAATGGGTACCGAGGTTGTCAGGTACATTACAAAGTGGTATCAGAGCCACAGGTTGAAATTCTAGACCTGCATGGACCAAACATAGAGTGTAGAGGTGAAATTGTTAACATGCATGCAAACTGTTTGACAAAATATTGAAACCAAATGTGGTTCCTTGGACTTCTATAATTTCAGGATATGTACAGAATGGATACGCTGAAATTTGTATTCCAAGCGATTTCTCACAATTAATGTGAAATTACAGAGAGATATTCTGATTCTTTTGTCCAATTAGGAACATATGAAGTGTTATTTGTGTTGAAATATTTAATAGTACTAAGAGGGGGGGGTGAATCAGTACTGGACAATTTATTTTCTTTTTCTTCTAAAGATTTCTTTAAACACTTTTATATTTTAATTGCAGACAATATTATCATAAGTAAATTGAACAAATATCATAGTATTAATTAACACCATATTGGGAGAAAAACACTTGAAAATATTTCACCAAGAAATATCAATTCATTCGTAAACAAATGTTTGTGAGGACACCAGTCCTCTATAGGCACCAACCTACAAATAGATGAGGACACCAATCCTATTGAGCACCAACTCAATGAATTCTGACACCAACTTGCGAATGAATGAGGACACCAATCCTCTTGAGCTCCAACTCAATAACTTTAGACATAAACCTTAGTAGCGAATCTCACATAAAATGTCAACCCTCATTGATTCTCCACACAGTTCATGAGATATGAACTTCAATTCTCTCGCTCATTGTTTTAAACCCCACAATTACACACTCCATTGTCTTAAAGTGATACTCCTCATTCTTATATGTACCATGTGTTTGACCCCAAAATACTACGTCCATAAGGTCGGCTCCAAATTCCCTATTTTCCATTAAAACGAGCTCGAAATAGCCCCAAATTCCTTCCTTGTTTTGCACATAGTGTCACTTACTGTTCACATCATAAATATCATCACTAAACAACCACTGGATTAGGATCTAGGATTGACCTCATTCATTATTCTTGTTCATTCCACATAATACAACTACAACACAAAGTGGTCATGGATCCTTCATTGAATCATGACCATCGATACTTTTTTTTCCCAAGGAAATATACACCATTATTCCAGATGAATAGGAGCCATCAGATCCATTCCTTGATTAAATTATGATCGTAGATCGTTCCTGGATAGATCACAGTCATCAGATCTGGTCTCAGTTCACCAATTGATCTCCATCGTTGATATTGTTTTCGCGTTCCCCGAATATCGGGACTTATTGAGTCACCGCAGCATTGGGACCATGAGCCTTTTACTTTGCATCCATACTTCTATTTGGGCTTAAATTCATGATCCGGTATGACGTATGTGTTGGGTCCCACTGCTGGGGAATTTTCTCCAAGATTCATGGCTCAATCCCTACACACCAAGTGGACTATCGTACTGCTACATGGGATTGACATGACATGGTATTGTGGTTGCAGACTTGGCATTCACTATGGACCCATCATGGCTTCCAAACGTACTTGATGATATGGCACCACACAAGGGCTGCTGACTTGGCCTCCATGTGGACTTGCTTACGTGGACTTGCCATGTGCCACCTATTTATTGGTATCCATGTGTCACCTTCCTTATGGCTTTGCATACGTGTCACTTGTCGAATGCACCCTTACATGTGTCAACCTGTTAATGGGACACATGCCACTTTCCAAGTGGCTTACTTACGTCATCTTGACGTATCTCGTCACCGGAACATCGAGACTTTTCACACTTATCATCATCCAAAAACTCTCGATGGCCAAGATATGAAATGATGAGGGTCATTAATATTTTTTCCCAAAGATTTAATCTCCGTCGTCGATCTGTATTCCAAGTTTTACCATGGAAACCATATATCGTGGGACCCTATCTCCACATGTCACTTTCCATGTGGATTTCCTTATGTCAGCATGATGTTTTTCATCATCGAGACCTTGAAACTTTTAGGCCCTTCAATACCCAAAACTCCCGAAGGTCGCAGTCCGATGTAATGAGGAACGTTGATATGGTGACTTGTCCCAGATCTAATCTGAGTTGTTGATCTCTTTGATATATCAATGTCGTTGATCTCTTGACATGGATTAGTCGCCTTTGCCTTAACTTCCTTGCACCTTCTAACTCCCAATATGGTCGTCGCCCATCGATTTGACTCTGGATTCGACGGTTAGATATGTCCCTGTCACCAGATTATCGAGACTTTTGCAGCCTCAAACACCTTATAACCTCCGTTGTTTGTGGTCTTCTATCACGAGGACCATCGATCTTGCCTTTTAATTGGATAGTCATATCTCGTGAGTCCATAACATCGTCGATACTTGGATTGTCATTGATCCTGCTAGTGATCAATGGTATATATTCTTTGAGATATTATCCTTAGCGATATCTGAGATGATGGGGATTCATCTATATGTCCCGATTGATGTGGCACTAATGTGTCATCAAGATAGATCAGTGAGACAATGTTGGGCCCCATGTTCTAAAATTTTACACCTTTCGCACAGTTCCATGGCTCTTTTGTTTTCATTCAAGATAAGAGATTTCACCTTTTCATTATAATCACGTCGAAGTCAATTTCCATTGCGCATGTGGGATACATCATTTCGGGTCCATTGCTACTTATAGTATGCACTTTTCTGTGTCATCTATCCTTTGCAACCTATTCAACAGGCACCCTGGCAGAGACCTCGTTGAATTTTGATCTGCATACAAAAATATGTTGATGCGTAGGGACATTCTCGACTTTCTTCTATCTTCTCGCCTTAAGTGACAATGATCTCCCCTTGTCTATAATGGAATCTATGATTCTCGACTTGCTATGTTTACATCACAAAGGGATTCCTCTCTCTTCTCATGTAATGGCATCCATGATTGTATTTGACAACTCTATCTATCTCTATATTTGACATCAATGACAACATTATCCAACAATATCCCCCTTTGTCATTGATGGAAACTCTACTATTGAGTTGCTGCCATTGTTAGTGTGCTACTAAGATCTTTTCTTTCTTTTTTCTCCCCCTGAGAGTATTCTCCTCTGATTTTCTTTCTTTTCCCCTTTATTATATACTCCTCTAGTTTTTCTTCTTTCTCTCCCCCTTTGACATCAAGGACAAAGGATGCATTCACTAAGGGATTTGTTGAACCCCCAGTCTCTGTATGAGGTACTCAAATGCATCTTTAGGAAAGGGCTTGGTGAACATATCTGCAATTTGTTCTTTGGTAGGAACATACTCCAACTTGACATTCTTATCATTCACTTGTTCTCTTAGAAAATGATATTTGATTGGGATATGTTTTGTCTTTGAGTGCATAACTAGATTCTTGGAAATACTTATAGCATTGGTGTTGTCACATAACATATAAATTGGTTGATTGTACTCTACCTTAATGTCTTGTATTGCTTGCTTCATCCAAAGGATTTTGGTGCAACAAGATGTTGCTGCAATGTACTCTATTTTTGTTGTAGATAAGGATATTGAAGATTGTTTCTTACTTAACGAAAATACTAAACAGTTTCCCAAGAAGAATGTTCCTCCACTTGTGCTATTCCTATCATCAACATTTCCTGCCCAATCTACATCAATGTATGTTGTTAGGGTGAATTCTTCTCCTTTTGGATACCACAGTCCAAAATCCATTATACCTTCGAGGTATCTGAGAATTCTTTTAACTGCCACCAAATGTGATTCTTTTGGTGTAGATTGAAATCTTGCAACCAATCCAACAACTTGTGTGACATCAGGCATTGATGCAGTCACATATATAAGGATACCAATCATTGATCTATACATGACATGATCTACCTCTAGTGATTCATCATCCTTAATCAACTTGCAGCCTATAAACATTGGAGTGTTGATCGACTTGTAGTCTTCCATCTTGAACTTCTTTAACATCTCCTTAATATATTTTGTTTTATAAATGAATATGCCTTTATTTGACTGAGAGATTTGCAGACCTAAGAAGAAGGACAACTCATCTAGCATGGACATATCAAATTATTTTTGCATGTCCTTTGAAAACCCTTGACTTAGATTATCACAGTCATTTCCAAAGATAATATCATCTACATAGACCACAATGATAATCATATTTCCATTTTCTTCTTTGATGTAAATATTACTTTCTACAGTTTCTCTCTTGAAACCTTGTTGTTGTAGGTACTTTTAAAGCCTTGAGTACCAAGATCTAGGTGCTTGCTTCATATTATAGAGGGATTTGATTCTTCAATTTTCACACATAATCTTGATATTCTGACAGTCGAAATCCCTCAGGATGCTCAATGAATACTTCCTCTTCCAAATTTCCATTTAGAAATGCAGATTTAACATCCATCTGATGAACTTTGATACTCTTGTAGCTTTCAAATGCCAAGAACATTCTAATAGCTTCTAGTATGGCTACTGGAGCAAATGTTTCATCAAAATCTACACCCTCAACTTGAGCATAGCCTTTACATACCAACCTTACCATATTTCTCACTACTTGTCCATACTCATTTAATTTGTTCCTAAAGACTCACTTAGTGCCAATTACATTCTTGTTTGTTGTTCTAGGTACTAGCTCCCAAGTTTGGTTTTTCTCATTTTGATCTTATTCTTGATTCATAGCATTAACCCAGTTTTTATCTTTGTTAGCTTCCTCAAAGTTTTTGGGTTCTATTTTAGACAACAAAGACAAATTTGCATGTTTTGGTGATCTTTCCAATTGTCTTCTTGTTTGGAAAATTTTGTTGTTGTCACCAAGAATAAGTTCTTCAGGGTGGTTCCTTTGAACATATTTGGAGCGGGTTGTTACACATTATTTTCATCATCCCTATGACTACTAATGATGTAAACCTATATGTTGCCTTCATAGGGGTCAGTGGCCTGAATTCCCAAAGAAAGAAGGGAGAAGAACTTTTACTGAGAATCCATATCCATGGTCTCAGAATCCTTGGAGAAAGAAGTGTGTGGGAAGCAAGGAATTGTTGGAAGGAACCTTACAACATCAAGGAATCTGGTTGTATATTTCTTCCATATTATATAATACAGTGGCATGTTTCTTTCCCATAAAATCATTCTCATTTTATTGCATGACTCCTTGATCACATGCATAGGTTGTCATTGAATATATTATTGTTGATTTCACTTTGGTTGGTTTGTGTTTCATTGCAGGATCAATATCACAAGAGCACTAGAGCGAAGCAAGAAAAACAAAGATATAAGGAAGCAATAGCTAAAGGTATGTCATCTATTCCTTCTTTGGTAGTAAATTCAATGATAGAAACTTAGGGAAATCATCATGTCCTGTCTTGTTTTGTTCTAGATCCAGGTGGATCTAGGGAGATTAGTTTATGTCCGCATTCACCGATTTATCTGATAACAAAATTGACGACTCCACTAGGGAACAAATTGTTTCCCTAGTTTGTCTTGCTTTCTTGCTTTGATTGCTTGGTTTCATTTTTCTGAGTCACTGGGAGATCCAACTTGACTCTCTGAATGTTAAACTTCACTGGAAAACCTTCTTAATTCTTTAATTTTTTCCATTTTTGTTTGATTTTTTCACCCTGCTTTGAGGGACAGTGCGGCGACTTAGGATTTCCGCACCCTACTTGCTTAGACTAGTGCAGAAACTCCACACCCTACCCATTTCTAGCCTGCGGCAATCAAGGATTTTCGCACTGTGCTAGTCTTCCAGTCTGCGGAGATTGTGAAAAAAATTGTTTTTGGTGGTTTTCCCTACCCAGATCTATGATGTGGTTCTAGGGTGATTTGTTGGGTTTGATTATAGTTGTCTTGACAAAATTTGAATCTTCTTTTAGCCTTCTTTGATTTGTTTTCTTTGAAAGATTTGATCTCTTTCTTTGAGTGTCTTTCTGTTACAAAGCCTTGTGTTTCTTTAGAATTGTTTAGTTTTTTGAATAACTCATGTTAAAAGAGAAACTTTCTTTGGGTTGTTTTTGTTTTGAAGTGATTTGTTATTTCTTTTAACTATCTTTTGAACAAAAATATTATTTCTTTATTTGCATTAGATTGGGGGCATCATTGCATTTGAAGTAGAGAAATTGCATGGTTTTTGGTCTTAAATTCTTAAAACAATTCCCCCTCATGGACAAGGGGGGGGGGCATGAATTGTGTATTGATGTACAGTCTATTTTGCTCATTTCTTGAGAATCTTGATATTGATGAGTTTAATAAATTTTGGGGCATTGTGCATATGGGAATGATAAATGTTTTCTCTTTCTCGTAGTATAGTTTTCATCGAAATGAAAAGATTGCATATTCATCTCTTTTCATAACTTTCGAGTCGTTCAAAAAACCATATTGTCCACACCATCTTCCTTTTGAGTAACACCAACCTTAAAAATAAAGCGCTTATAAAAATTGATTAGACATTTTTATATTTTATGTTAGCAAACCTACATTAGATTAGTTGTAGGGCTTTGGAATAGGTGTGAAAGATAACTTTCCAAAGATGCAAACAAACATAGAATCTTGAGTTAGGGAGCGGTGAAATCCACTTATTACATTTTGTCCTGGGAAGCCCTTCTAACACAAGGGTCAATCATGAGGTCGCATTGAGATTGGTGGAGTTACTCACCCTACTTTGTTGGTCTTGGTGTAGAGATTGCGGGTATTATGGGGGTCACTTGAAGGTATACCCACAATGATGAGTGGAAGCCTTTCAAGTTGATTTCAGGCTAGATACCTTGCCTTTGCGCGTGGATCGGACTGTCGACTGTTTCCCCAAGCATCATTGTAATATTTGGTGACCTTAGTGGTCTATCTTCTTAGGTTCTTTACACAAGGTGACTGTGGAGGGGCAAGTCTTCACGGTACCTGGAATCGACGTTGGCCAAACTCACTCGGGCTCCTTGGAGGGTATACCCACGTTTATGTGTGGGAGCTTGCACCAAGGCGTAAGTTCGTTAAGCAGGTCGTCAATGTAACTTTTCCACCCGCTCTATCTCAGCCCCTTCTTATTTTGTTCCTACGACATTGGATTTCATCACCAACTAGTGTGCTCATTGTGAGAAGGTTTTGTTTGCTTGCTTGCTTATTAGATTTTTAACGTGTGTTGTTTGTTTTCCCTAATGGACTCTAGGTTGGATTTTTGTTTTTAATGGTGTCAGTTCCTGGAATGACCAATGAAGGAACCTCTTCTCCAGGGGAACCTTTTGTTTTTCCTTCTTACGGAAACATTTTTCCTCCTCACATCGCTACTTTGATCCTCCCAGGTCTCACAATTGGATTATCGGTATGGTTGTTTTCCACCCAGGTAATCCCGAATGTAGCTAGTGTTTCTGTTGTAAGCACTTCCCCCCAAGAACATCAACTTCATGTTGATCCTTCACCTTCTTCACCAGTAACATCTTCTTCGCCTTCTTCACTTGAAATGTCTTCTTCCATTTCATCTTCTTCACCGAGTGAAAACTTTAAAGCTAGTAACCCGATGAATAAGAAGAAGAAGAAAAATAAACAAGGGTATAAACTTCCAACCACTACCAGACATGTTGTAAGACAACCAATTATTGATAATCGTGATGGGAGTGTTGATAGTGTCAAGATCACCCAAACAACTTGTAAGCCTAAGTGCCCTTGTAGGATTTGTAAGGGTAGCCATATTCTTAAAGATTTCCCTGGTCTATCCAAGGTTATAGAAGCATGGTCTACACATGCTCTCCAACCTGTGTTGTTATCCTCTGAACAACATCCTAATAACCTCCCATCAACTAGTCACGATATAGTTGGGAAGAAGAAAAATAGAGTCAAGTTCCCATGTATGTTATGTAGAGGGAGTCATCTAACTCACCTTTTCCCTCGTATGGATGAAGCCTCGAAATTCCTGCAAGACATGACTGTTTCAAAGCCTCAACTTCCAGCTACTTGTCGCAAGCTTACTCTCAACCCACCTGTAGTTGATGGAATGATCAATATGGCCCCTTCATCGGTCATTCTAGTTGATCATGTAGTCAATCTGGTCATGTGCTTGGTTGAACCATTTGACAAAGTGATCAATCTGATCCCATCCTTATCCCACTCTCCTGTTAGAGACTGCAACCCAAGTGGTTGATCCGATCCCATCCTCGGTCAATCCCACTCTCTTGTTAGAGAGTGAAACCCAATCGGTCGATCCCTTTCCACTTGTCGACACCATTCTCCCCTTGGAGAATGAAACCCAAGTGATCGATTTGATCTCGTCATCAGTCGATCCTACTCTCCCGCTAGAGAGTAAACCCGATACTGCCCATGTTTTTCTCAATGATATCGAATCTACCATGTCGGGGGGCATTCCTCCTTCTCCCGTGGAACCTCCTCCAAGTAATGAGGCCATCCTTTTTAATTGGGGTGTGCTAACTAGACCTCATCTTCCCTCTCACATCCCTTTTTAGATTATAATACAGATTTGTGGTCGGGATGTTCCTCAAACGCTGAGAAATGAAGGTGCGTCCGTTAGTATTTTGTCCTCTTTTGCTTGGCAAGCTTTGGGTTCTCCTTAGCTTGCCCCGATTACGCAGAATCTGTTAGCTTTTAATAGAAGAACCAGTCAACCTTTAGGGACCCTTCCTTAGTTTCCCATAACTTTGGGAGGGAAAACTGTCTTTATTGATGTCATGGTAGTCCAATACCCATTGGATTTCGCTTTACTCATTGGGTGGGATTATGTTTATGCCATGAAAGCTATTGTGTCCACTCTTTTTCGTGTGATATCTTTCCCTCGCAATGGAAGAATTGTGACTATTGATCAACTTTCATTCATCGGTCCCGACTGGATTACCTCCCTAAGTGGTTCTTATGTGCAGACGGTATCGCCCCCACCACAGGTCAATTATGTGGCGTTGTCTCCCATGTATTCAACTGCCAATGAAGATGAGCCTCTCACTGTACACTCAATCTCTTATGACTTGGATCTGATATTTGACATGGTGATCTCTTCGGTAGGGCTATTGTATCTTGACCTCCTTACCCCTATCAAATCCCTCGACATGTGTTCCTTCCAGAGTGTGTTTCTTCCTTCAAGTGAAGATCTATTGGAAGCCATGACCGAGTTTTGTCCCTTGACATGGTGTCCTTCTAGAGAATTGTCCTCTTGGAAGCCATGATCAAGAAGAGAGCATTGAGCATAGTTTTCTGATTTCAAGCTCATTAAAAAATGAAACCATCTTTGAGCATGGTTTTCTGATTTCAAGCTCGTTAAAAAATGAAACCAGTTGTGAGGATAGCTTTTGCGTCTCTGTAGCAACCCCGTTAAAAAATGAAATAGATATTATGAGCATAGTTCTTGTTTTCTCTATCAATCTCGTTAAAAAATGAAACATAGGTCTAGGGATTGAACCTGGATTCATGAGCATAGTTCTTCTCCTATGTCAAGCTCGTTAAAAAATGAAACAACTTCCCCCTCTCCGTTTGAGTCAAGTCTAGTATTTGAAGCTTCATTTCATTCACCTTCACAGTTGGATGAAACGAAGCTTGGGGGGCAATGCTTCCAGCCTTTGGACTTTCTGCTGAAGTTGAGTCACTAGTTTCTTAAGCTGGGGTCTAAGTACCAACCATCCCTGTATTATGCATTGGGAAGTCCAAGCATAGTTTTCTATGGTTCAATCTTGTGTAAAAATGAAACCACCTACCTCAAGCATAGTTTCCTCTGGTTCAAGCTTGTGTAAAAATGAAACCAGGTCCAAGCATAGTTTTGTTTAGTTTTAAGCTTGTGAAAAGATAAAATCTATTCCAAGCATAGTTTTGTTTTATTTTAAAGCTTGCATAAAAATAAAAACAATCCCGAGCTTAGTCTTTGTTCTTTCTCATGCTCGTAAATACATGAGAATAAGTTACTGAGCTTAGTCTTTGTTCTTTCTCATGCTCATAAATAAATGAGAATGTAACCGAGTATACTTTTATCACTTTTTCGAACTCGTAAAGGTTATACGAAAACGGAACCCCCTGGAGTTCCCTTTAAGCTCTTTTTAGACTCTCTAAACATGAAAAGATTGCCGAGCGGCCTTGTTCTTTTCACGCTCGTTAAAGTATTTGAAGAAAGCATCTATTGAGCGATAGCTTATCTCTTTTTCAGTCTCATCAAACTACTTTACGAAAAATGACATTTTGGAGTTTTCTTTAAGTGTTTTTCAGACTCTCTAAACATGAAAAACCCATGAGTTTTCTTTCTTTGGACTCGTAAAACAAACATTGAAAGGCTCTTATGGGACCGAACTAATCCTTCCTAGGGTTCGTTAAACATACTCTGAGGGAGTCATCCAAAGGATGAGCTTACAATTCAAGAATATGTTATCCTCCTCAAGCTTGTGTAAAAATAAAGAGGTACTCGCTAGAAATGGTGGGGGCGGAATTGGGAAAGAAATGTATCTAAGCCTATATTCTATGGAAGAGTCACCTTTGAACATAACACCCTTTCACTCACCTTGTGTCTAGGTTGGAAAATCCACTTTTCTCTTGATCACACTCCTTTATAAGATTACAAATCGGTCTGTGACCCTTGTTGTTGAGTCAGTGTTTCCAAGACAGTTGTCGTGTCGTCAATATGTTCAAAGAGATGTTCAACCTGGAAATCCTTCTATTGTGTCGACCATTTCTACAGTCCTTAAGCCTTCTATTGCATCAGCCATCCCTGAGTCAGTCCTGAATCACTAGTTACTCTGATCTACTTCAAATCTTGTTACCTGTTTCGTGTCATTGATGGGGGATACATTAAGGCCCTCCTGTGACGAGTCTTTTCCTATCGAATTCAACTCATTATCCAGGAATTAGACTTAGAAACTAATTGGTACCTTGGAACTTGCATGCCTCAATGGCAGGTTTCCTCGCTTTTGACAATGGGTTTTCATTATCGACCCCTGATCAAGAGATTCCATCGAGTGTTCGACTTTAGTTCATTAATTCACATTCGTTGGATTGTACTAGTGTACCTTGGGAGTCATTGACATTAATGGTGATTTCCCTCGCACTTGTTAACGGTATACATTAACGATCGGTAATCAAGTGGTTTCTACCATGTTCAACTTCAGCACATGTATTCACATGGTTAGATTCGTACTATAGAAGTGGTGGAGATGAAGACCCTGGATATTTTCTGATAGATTCAGGTTGCGTTGGAGTATATTCAGATTTTACTGGTGCATAGATCCACAGTATATGTCTCGTGGATATGTTCAAATTTGAGTCTTTAACACATAGATCCACAGTGTATTTTTGGTGGCTATGTTCAGATTTGAGTCATATTAGCATGGATCCACAATGTATGTTTGGTGGCCATGACCTGTTTTACTTGACATGGATCTTTGCATGTCGACATTTATGCTTTGAGTCATTTGTATTCTAAGTATGGGAATGCCTACCTCAGTGATGATATATTATTGTACTGTATTTCCTTGTTTGTTGACAGGGTTCTGACCGACGTGTTCCTTGTTCCCTATACACACTCGACAAATTATTTCAGCTATCACTATGTTCTAACTTCGTACTTTGGGGGGCTCTCTGTTACACATTATTTTCATCATCCCTATGACCGTTAATGATGTAAACCTATATGTTGCCTTCAGAGGGGTCAGTGGCCTGAATTCCTAAAGAAAGAAGGGAGAAGAACTTTTACTAAGAGAAGAAGTTGTATTTTCCTTTGTAAAAACCCTATTAAAGAGGATTTTCGCAAGTTGCTCTATACACAGGGTGCGGAAATGTCTGGTTTCCGCAGGCTACACTATAGCTAGGGTGAGGAAAATCCTGGTTTTCGTAGGCTACACTATAGCTAGGGTGAGGAAATGTTTGGTTTCCATAGGCTGCACTATAGCTAGGCTACAGAGTTTCCGTAGGTTGTACTATAGCTAGGGTGCGGAAATTCCTGTACGTGGGAAAAATGAGTGTCTTCTCAAAGCTTCTAGAAGGAGAAGATTCTATGGTGAGGTGGCCTCCAAACAGTTTGGATCTTACTCACTTTCATGATTTAGTGGGATCATCCTAACCTCCTCACTTTATCCTCTTCAACTTATAGAAGGAGAGGAGCTCTCATGGAGAAAGTTAGATTAGCTTGTTATTGAGTTTTGTAGCTTGGAGTTTTTGGAGCTTGTATATTAGCTTTGAGCTTTACTTTGTCAAGATAGATCGTGATTAGCTATCAGATCCATGGTCTCAGAATCATTGGAGAAAGAAGTGTGTGGGAAGCAAGGAATTGTTGGAAGGAACCTTACAACATCAAGGCATCTGGTTGTATCTTTCTTCCATATTATATAATACAGTGGCATGTTTCTTTCCCATAAAATCATTCTCATTTTATTGCATGACTCCTTGATCACATGCATAGGTTGTCATTGAATATATTATTGTTTCTTTCACTTTGGTTGGTTTGTGTTTCATTGCAGGATCAATATCACAAGAGCACTAGAGCAAAGCAGGAACAACAAAGATATAAGGAAGCGATAGCTAAAGGTATGTCATATATTCCTTCTTTGGTAGTAAATTCAATGCTAGCGACTTAGGAAAAGAATCATGTCCTGTCTTGTTTTGTTTTAGATTCAGGTGGATCTAGGGAGATTAGTTTATGTTTGCATTCACCAATTTATCCAATAACAGGGGTCCTTATGTCTTGTTTAGAAGCTTCTTCTTCTTCTTCTGCATTGTCTTCATCATCATCTTTCTCTTCATCTTCTTCTTGTTCTTCTTCTGCATTGTCTTCCTCATTGTCTTTCTCTTCTTCTTCTTCTTTTGCATTATCTTCCTCATTATCTCTCTCTTCTTCACTACAACTTGTTATTGTTGGATGGTCATTTGTTTGCATCTTGATCTTTCCAATATTTTCATCATCCACTCTTACATTTTCTCTTTCAAATTTTTTGTCTAATCTTAGATTGAAACATATGTAAGCTTTTCTTTGAGAGGAGTAGCCAAGAAAAATACCTTCATCATATCTAGAGTCAAACTTGCCAAGGTTGTCATCATCTCTCTTTATGTATCATTTTCTTCCAAAAACCGTAAGGTGTTTGACATTTGTTGGCCTGCCTTTCCATAATTCATATGGGGTTTTTTCATTATTAGCTCGGAGTTGTGCTCTATTTAGAATGTAGACAATTGTGTAGATTGCATCTCTCCAAAATGTATCTAACAATTTAGCTTGATTTAACATGGTTCTGGCCATTTCTTGTACAATCCTATTTTTTCTTTCAACTACTCCATTTTGTTGTGGGGTTCTTGTAGCTCATAAGTGTATTCTTATTCCATGATCTTCACAGAATTCATTAAACTCATCATATGTGAATTCTCCTCCATTATCTGATCTTAGGCATTTGATCTTCAAGTCTATTTCATTTTCAACTAATGCTTTGAATGATTTAAACTTCCCAAAGGCTTCTGACGTATGTTTGAGAAAGGCTATCCAATTCATTCTTGTGTAATCACCAATGAGTAGCATGAAGTAACGATTACCTTGCAGAATTTGTGATTCGGTTGGCCCACAAAGAACAGTGTGAATGATTTCTAATGGTATAGATGTTGAATATTCCTTGGTTCTGAATTTTACTCTTGTTTTCTTCCCATGTTGACAATGCTTACAAATTGGTTTTGAGGGATTGATATTTTTTGGCATGCCTCTTACTACCTAGTTGTTACTAACCTTAACCAAGTTTTCAAAACTTAAATGTCCCATTCTCTTATGCCATAACCAACTTTCATCTGTATGTCCCACACAACATACTTCTCTTCCAATTTTATTTAGAATGTATACATTATTTGGAGTTCTGATTGTTGTTGCTACCAATCTTCCAGTGTCTTCTTTGTTTATTCTACATTCCTGGGAGTTAAAAAGAAGTGTGTTTCCCTAGTCACACAATTGGATGACACTTATAAGGTCGTGCTTTAAATCTTCAACAAGTAGAACATTTTTTGCAGTGGCATTCTGACTTCCAAGGATGAATTTACCTTTCCCAATTATTTTGGCATATTGTTTGTCTCCAAATGAGACACTTCCTCCATTCTCCTTTTTTAGCTTAAGGAATTTTCTTTGATCACCAATCATATGCTTTGAACATCCAATGTCTATGTACCAATAGCTTTCTTTGTCTTGAGCATGCATTGTCAAATCACATTCTTCCTGAGAGCTCTTCTCTTGTTTCTTCTTCCACACTTTAGTGGTATTGATGACAACAATATGTTTTTCAATATGGGCTTGTGTCCAAATTTTGCAATCTTGAGCTTTATTGTCAAAATCATGGCATTTATAACATTCAATATCGTAGTTAAACAATGGATCAAATGAATTTTTGTTTCTGTTGTCAACAAGATTTTTGAATTTGTTGTTCTCATAGTTATTTCTTGGAGCATTGTACATACCTCTATTTGTTCTTTGATAATTCCTTGGATATGCTCTGTAGTCTATTGCATTATGTCCAAAATTGTTACATGAAAAATAATTACCAAGAAAAAGGTATTCATACATGTTCATAGTAGGTTTTGGTTTCATCTTTCTAAATTGATTCTCCCTGTGAAGGACAATAGGCTCCTGCTGGTCATAGTTTGCTTCATTGGTGTTCTCATCATGTTTGATGGGATTGTTCAGGGCCACAACATACCTCTTGGGTTATTCTTTGGCTTTCTGCAATGTGGTGTTGGGATTGTAACCTAGTCTAGTTTTGTCAAAAGGTGATCTTTGGTTATTAAGCATATTGTCTAGCTCATGGAATTTCTCTCAAATTTTAGATTGTTGTTCGACTCCACTGGAATTGTATCGATTTTCTTTCTTAGGGCAGTGTTTTCCTTATCAAGTATTTCACAATCTTCTTCTTTTCTCTGTAGTTGATCTCTTATTTCTTCTTCAATTTTCTTATGTTCTTCTAATTGAGATGTCAACTCAGAGTTGTTTGATAATCCGTCCTTCAACTACCTATTATTTCTTCTAAGATTTTTTATTTCATCTAGATCACAGAGTAATTATCCTTCAAGATCAACATCCACATCATCATTTTCTCCAATTTCTAGGATGCAATTATTGTCTTCATTTTCATTTGAATCCATTTCTAGGGTCATGAACAAAACATCTTCTTCAATCTCTTCATCACTTTCAGAAGATGAATAGTTGTCATCTTTGGAATAGAGATTCTTCTTTTGTTTCTGGAAGTATTTGTTCTTTTGAGTTTTATTCTTTCTTCTTTCAATAGGGTTAAAATCATCTTTATATTTATAGTCCATGTTCTTTTTATGAGTACAGTTGGTAGAAAAGTGTCCTAGTTCACCACAATTAAAACATTTGAAAGTAAGCTTACCTTGATATTTTCTAGTTCCTCTCTTATGCCTTCTTACAAATTTGGCTTCCTCTGCATCATAATCATCATTGGAGTTGTCACTTGATCTTTCTTTTCTTTTGTTGGTCTTCTTTGAGGCTTTGAATGATGCTTCTCTTTTAGATATGTTTTCTTGTCCTATTTTCATCTCATATGTTGTAAGAATTCAATGTAATTCATCCATTGTTAATTTGTCCAAATATTTTCTATATTCAAGAGATGATATCTTAGGATTGAATCTCATAGGAAGTAACCTAGGTACATTTTGCACAATAAATTTTTCATCAACTATTTCACCTAATCCTTCGATGATGTTTACAATTCCATCCACACGAAGAAGATATGTTGCAATGTTTTCTTCTTCATCCATCTTCAGACTTTCAAATTGACTCATATGAGTTTGAAGTTTTGCTTGCTTGACTTTATCATCTCCTTCATAAGTGTTCTTTAGTTTTTCCTACATCTCCTTTGCTAATTTTCAATGCATAACTTTGGTGAATTTTGATTTTGATAATCCTTCCAGAATTGCATTCATGGATTTTAAGTTATTGTCGTTGAGCTTCTTTGCACCTATATCAAAATTTGGATTTGTTGGAGTTTCATAACCATTCTTGATTGATTCCCAAACATCATATCCTAGTGATTGTAGATACTAGATACACACTCATTCAAATGCTCCAAAAGGCATAATTTGTTCCATCAAAGTATGGAGATTTTCTTAAGGAAAGTTTCTCCTATTTTTCCATGTGAACTGTTGGGATCTTCCTTCCAGTGGTTAGACTATTTATGAAGGAACCAGATCTGATACCAATTTTTGAAATATTTAATAGTACCGAGAGGGAGTGTGAATCAGTACTCGACAATTTAATTTATTTTTCTTCTAAAGACTACTTTAAAAAAAATTATATTTTAATTGTAGACAATCTTATCATAAGTAAACTGAACAAATATCACAATATTAATTAACACCAGATTGGGAGAAAAATCACTTGAAAATATTTCACCAATAAATATCAATTCATTTGTAAACAAATCTCTATGAGGACACCAATCCTCTTGAGCACCAATTCAATACCTTCAAGAAACAACCTACAAATGGATGAGGACACCAATCATCTTGAGCACCAAATCAATGACTTCAGGCACCAACCTGCGAATGAATAATGAAACCAATTCTCTTGAGCTCCAACTCAATAACTTTATACATCAAACTTAGTATCCAAACTCACAGAAACTTTCAGTCTTCATTTCTTCTCCACGTAGTGCATGAGATATGAACTTCGCTCCTCTCGCTCATTGTTTGAGACCCCCGAATTACACACTCCATTGTATCGAAGTGCTCCTCCTCATTCTTATATGTACCATGTGTTTGACCCCAAAATACTACATCCACAAGATTGGCTCCAAATTCCCTGTTTCCCATTAAAACAAGGTTGAAATAGCCCTAAATTCCTTCCTTGTTTTGCACATGGGCTCGCTTATTGTTCACGGAATAAATATCATCACTCAGAAGCCGTCAAATTAGGATATAGGATTGACCTCGTCCATTGATCTTGTTCAATCCACATAATAAAACTACAACACAAAGTGTTTTTGGATCCTTTGTTCAATCGTGACCATCGATACTTCGTTTTCCCAATGAAAAATACACCATTTTCCTCGACGAATAGGAGTTGTCAGATCCAGTCCCTGATTAAATTGTGATCGTAGATCGTTCTTGGATAGATCACAACCGTTTGATCTGGTCTTAGTTCACCAATTGATCTCCATCTTTGATCGTGTTTCTGCATTCCCCTGATATTAGGACTTATTGAGTCACCGCGACATCAGGACGATGTGCATTTTACTTTGCATCCATACTTCTATTTGGGCTGAAATCCGTGATCCGGTATGACGTATGTGATGGTTCCCACTTTTGGGGCCTTTTCTCCAATATACATGGCTCAATCCCCACATGCCAAGTGGATTGTCGTACCTCTACGTGGGATTGACATGACATGGTATTGTGGTTGCAGACCTGGAACTCGTTGTGGACCTATCATGGCTTCCACACATACTTGATGATGTGGCACTGCACAAGGGTTTCTAACTTGGCCTCCATGTGGACCTGCTTACGTGGACTTGCCATGTGTCACCTTCTAATTGGTAGCCACATGTCACCTTCCTTATGGCTTTGCATACATGTCACTTGTCGAATGCGCCCTAACATGTGTCACCCTCTGAATGGGCCACACGTCACTTTCTAAGTGGCTTACTTACGTTAGTCTGATGTATCTTGTCATCTGGGCATCAAGACTTTTCACACTTCTCATCAACCAAAAACTCTCGATGGTCGAGATACGAAATGATGAGGGTTGTTGATCTTATGTCCCAAATATTTAATCTACACCATCTATCTATATTCCAAGGCTTACCGCGAAAACCATATATCATGGGACCTTGTCTCCACATGTCACTTCCTGTGTATATTTCTTTAAGTCAACATGACATTTGTCTTCATCGGGACCTCAGATATTTTATGCCCTTCAACACCCAAAACTCTCAAAGATCGTGGTCTATCGTAATGAGGACCGTTGATCCAGTGACTTGTCCTAGATCTAATATGAGTCGTTGATCTCTTCGATCTATCACTGTCGTTGATCTCTTGAATTGGATTAGTCTCCTTTCCCTTAACTATCTTGCACCTTATAACTCCTGATATGACTATCATCTGTCAATCCAACTATGGATTTGATGGTCAAATTTGTCCCCATCACTGGACTATCAAGACTTTTGTAGTCTTGAACACCTTATAACCTCTGTTGTCTGTGGTCCGCTATCATGAGGGTCATCGATCTCTCCTCTTAAATGGAAAATCATATCTCCCAACTTCACAACATCGTCGATACTTGGATCACCATTAATCCTGCTAGTGATCAATGGTCGATATTCTCTGAGAACTTCTCCTTAGCGATATCCGAGATGACAAGGATTCATCTATATGTCTCGATTGACATGGCACTGATGTGTTGTCTGTTAAAATTTTGGTATGCTCGTTTAACCATAGACAATGTCACATCATTGTCACCCAACCATAGGCATTCACATATGCCACCCTCAAGCACACTAACCTTTACTTAGAATAATTATAGCAAGTCTACACTAGAAACAATAGATAAACCCTAGCCACAATATTGTTGTAGCAACAACAAAATAACCATACAAGGATAGCGTACATTACACCAAGATAAGCACAAGAGAGATACCAAAAGGAATGCTATACTTTTTCTCCAGACTTTCACCCTCTCTAGCTGCAACTGCAGCTCTCCAAACTTGCACCCTAGTTGCCACTGCAGTTCCTCCTTAGCCTTGTACACTGGCTAAGTGAGTGAGTGTGCAAATGAGCTAAGGCGTCATCTTATTTATACTTATTCTTCCAGTGAATTTTTCCCACGGGGCCGACCTGTATTTTCTGGCAAATATAATTTACTTTGAATTTTCTGGTAGGGACGACTTCTCTTTCTGGGTTTCTTATTTCTTTATTATTTTTCTCCTTGGGCTGACTTCTCTTCTAGGGTTTCCACACATCTATTTAATGGTTATCTTACTTCCAAAATATTCTAATCTAAGTACAAAGGTTACACTTGGAGGTTAATACCTCTCGCAACTACCAAAACATCAACAATCCTTCTTAGCCAGGGAGGTATTAACTAATATGTTCTTCATGTAGTGGTCTCAAACACATCCATCCATCTCACATGCCATGGGAAAGACTCACATGGTCTTGCAGGCCAGTTTACAGGTAGCATCACAATAGCCATACAAGTTTTCTCATGATAAAAAAGATCATGTCTCAAGTAGCATGGCCACATAGCCATCTCATGGTCAAACATATCATGTAACACGTAGCATAACCACACATTAGCCATCTAGCTAGAAATCACCTCCAACACTACTTGTTGGCACTCCAGCTAGTAACCTTAGATGCTATTGATCGACACTCTAACTGGGAATCATTTTCGACACTAGTGGTATGCATCTAGTTCATACAGAACTAGTAACTCACCAGCTCACATTGAATCAGACATCTAGTTCACAAGGAACTAGTAACTCGCCAGCTCACACAAAATTCGACATCTAGTTCCAAAATGAACTAGTAACCTATGGTTGGCACACCATGCAACTGGTCAACAATGACCATGCCTCTAATCATGAGGATTAGGCGATGTCATGTGCACACACTACCCATCTAGCCCAAGGTTAGGAAACACTTCCAACCACACAGGTTGGCCCACCAATGAAAAAGTCGAGTAACTAACTAGACTTGAAGGCATTGCATTTACTAACCTTGTGCGAGGTCATGCTCACTGGTGCCACAATCAATAATTTTGTGTACCAGGATTAATCACTGGAGTAGCAATCTGTGTACCAGGATTTTTCACTGGAGTAGTAGTAACTCGACATACTAGGCTTTGTCACTGGATTAGCCATCTGCATACTAGGCTTTATCATTGGAGTAATAGTAACTTGGCGTACCAAGATTTATCACTGGAGTAGTGTTGGCAGCCAATTCAATTTTTTCCATTGCCCTAAAAGCTGCCTACACCTATGTCTCCTGAACTTCAAATTTCCATCGCTTTTTGCAAATAGACGATATTTTCATTTCATGCGACACTTGCAAATTGGTCGATTTAGTTTTTCACAACTGAAAGCGTGAACACTCCCCCATCGTTATTCGAACTGTCGTGATTTTTTTATTGATATTCTGAAAGGCACTTACCTTTGGTTTATTATTAAGTGAGTGGAATGATTTTTCGAACTATGACCATTTTCCTATTCTTGCTTTGATTGCGCAACTTGACTTTTATTTTGATTGATAAGGCATTGAGGGTTATACTTGATTATATAGGGATCATGGTTGATTTTGGTTTTTGTATGATGTAATCCTTATTATTATAAGATCTTGGCTTATCGATTTTATCTCTTGTCACAATGTTTTATAAACTTTGATTACACATTATGCAACAAGCGCATGGGTAACATATGAGTTTGATTTCATATTGAATGGAATTAGTTTGAAGTTATACAATGGCGCGATCATTTAAACTTTGGGTTTGATTTCGAATTGAACAATACATTGGCATACCATCCACCGCTTATTTTTGGGTTGGCCGATTAGTATGGTTTAAATGATATTATGATTGATTAAACAGTGATGTACCTTGCCATTATTATGCTGTATGGCGGTGATAATCCCACCACCCTCACACGTGTACATTAATTTGCCTCCCCTTTCATCGTTCTCAGCTGTTAGCCCAAACGATTTTTCTCCTGTGTGTTTATCTGAACCCTACCATGCGCCCGCACCATGGCTCCAGTCGTAAGGGCTGAACCCAATGGTAGCCAGGCATTGTTGATGTTCGACGGTGCTTACAGTGACCTTGAGGAGTTTGGCTAGCTCCCGTTCATCCAAACGTTTGATGGCTTTAACCCTGGTGTGGCTCGGCAATTCACGTTAACCTTTGATGGTTGCCGAGCCAAGGTTGGGGATGTGCAGTTGGAAATTGATGAGCAATTCCTCAGTTTAGCTACCGGTCTGCCTGCTACTGGACAGAAATGGTCAAAAAATTGCAAAGTGGAAGATGTCCTGTGGACATTGCTCTTCCAGTCACGAAGGGTGAGCTCCTGTGACAAAGGTTTTCCCACGAATATGCTAAAGCAACATTGGCATGACTTCCTGATGATAACCAAGCAATTTATCACTTGCGAAGGCCGGTATGGTTTCGTTTTCTTATATCACCTTCGTTTACTGATGGTTTTCATGGGCTATGAGCTTAATATGCCTTATTACTTGCATAGGAGTCTGTTTAAAATGTCTAAAAGATACAAACGGAATCAGGCCGATAGCAGCCGTTTTCACTTTGGGTTGATTAAAATGCTTGTTGTTTGTCATTTGGGGTTACACCGAGACTGTTGGAATGACTTTCTTTATCACAATAAGTTTGAGGACTCAAGCCCATCACAGGTTGACAAACCTGTGGTGAGCGAGAGCAAGTTAGTACCCCCTGTGCCTTACAGTGCTCTGTTACCTAAGCCCCTACCCGACTCACCTATTGACCTACCCAATTCTGTGACCAAAGATGTCGAAACTGTTAAACCCATGGCTAAAAATCCTAAAACCAAACCTAATGCGAATTCTAAAGGTAAGAAGAACGCCCGATTAATCTCTCGCATGGAAAGAAACAAACCGAGACCTCCTATCAACCCTGACCCTATCATGGTGAGTGAAGATTCTGACTCGGAGATTGAACATTACCTGGCAAGTGAGTATCCCTATTTTGAAGGTCTGTGTGACAAACCCTCATACGATTTTGTCAAAAACCTACCACCTTGCTTGCAAAATGATCCTAATTATCCAGACATCGAAATGCCTTGTGAAACCCCCGATGACTCGTCAAAACCCCCTCTTGTTCTATCCAAACCAGCTGCTCCACCATGTGATCAGTGTGGCTCATGGCTAGAAAGGTATTACCTTGATGTGCCAATGCTCTAGTCCTGAATTCATGCTCTGGAAGATCAAGTTGCAAGGCTCACCAGTCAGAAGGCTAAATCGACAGCCACTGATAAGAAACAGCAAACAACTGGTTCGATTTTGTTTAAGAATGTGGAGTCGGCTATAGCGGTCGTTAATTCAAAATTGGCATAGCTCGAGCAGTCTTACTGGTACGATCATCACCTGTTTATATGATAAACTCATAAGCTCTGTTTACAACGTGGATTTGTTTTGACACATAAGCATGTACTATATGCATAATTTTGTTTTGATTAATCGAATTTCGTTTCCCGGATTAGCTTTGATTCGATTGATCGTGTTATAGATTTGATTGTTTTAATTGGCTTAAATTGGATACTCTGTTGCTTATTGAAGTTGTTAATATCTTTACTAAACACATGCCATTTTTGGTATTTCAATTTCAAACACAGTCAATGTTTCGATTCGAAATTGGATATAATCTATACGATATGGTTGGCAATAATGGTTAACTGTTATATTCTATGATCAATTCGAATACCATTCTGTTAAGGCATAACCGAATTGCATAATTGTTATACCCAACCAATCGATTCGCATTGTTTGACCGTGTTATCCGATCGGCTCATATTGCAACAAATATATTGTTTAAATTTGATTTGGGAACGAAAGTGATTATGCCCAGGATTACGATTGGTTTCTATATTTGATTATTGCATAGTTTATGGTTATCACTGTTGTTGATGGTTACGATCACTATGTGATCCTGTCTGTTGACTATGTAAATGCTCAACGATTGAAATCTATGGTGAAATTTGATGAACGTTTATTTGGCAATAATCGTAACAGATTTTTTTTCATATTGGTATTTGATTGAAACAACATGAACCTTATACACGTTGTTACAGCCGTAACAAATCAATTTCGATTGTGTTCAATTATGACTGTATCGATTATGATTGTGTTGAATTAAATCGTATCTTATACGATATGATTCACCATTGATTTAATTTGACATGAAACAATCATGTTATGATTTGGCCATATTTTATGGCGATTAAAAAAACAGCGCATTCTTATCCTGTTTCATTTGAATCCTTTTTGACTTTGTTAATTTGAATGATAAACTAATTGGAATTATAGTGATTCGTTTTGGATATTTATTAAAAGAAAATTAAATTGGATTTGATTCTTTTGAAAAGATTTCATTTGATTTCTATCTGGTCATGTATGCTATTTTAGACTAGCTACAGAATCAGATGATTCTGTAGCTAAGTCTGTAGGATCAAATTTTTATTGTTTTGTTGATGAAATGTCTTTCTAATTGGTTATTTGTGGTCTATTGCAGGTAAATTCAAAATGGCAGTGGCTTTGATGAGCAGTTAGGGGATATTTCAAAGATTTTACTTGCATTTAGATTTCCTAGTTTAGTTGATTTTGGGATAGTTCCCAGATTGTGTAAAACAATTTGATCTTATCCACAGGGAGGTTTTACCCTGTGGAGAGACTTGTATATACTTATGATTTTTGTAATAATGAACATCCTCATTTGTGGGAGAACAAGGATATGGAGTTATAATACAGACTGAAGTAGAATTTGGTGTTTTGTTATAGCTTTAGCTTCTCATGATATCAATATTTTGTTTCATGTTGTGTATATCAATTTGTTTATGGTTTATGACTACTTTAGCTATCTAGATCATGTGCAAATGATATAATTTTAATTACTGTAATCCATATTTGATTTCTTCCAACTGTATAAAAGACATAACAATTGTCTAATTCAATTTATGAATGACAGTTTTATCTTCTTCATGAATTGAATTGTTAAATATAAGTTTTTGCATAACAAGTTTCCCTTATTGCAAAGATTTATAATCATAAGATTTTATGATCTTTTATGTCTTGTTTGTCCTGTTAACAACTCAAAGAGTAGTGCAGCCGATCGTTTACGAGAAGCTTATGGGCTAACCGGTGCGAGTTTACTTCCTCCGACCAGCTTCAGAGTTATCATACACGGGACAAATTAGGAGCGCTTCCAGGTCATTTAATCGTTTCTTTGCTGTTTTCATAAGTAGTTTGATTTAGATATAAGTTTAATTAGATTTATATTAGATTGTTTAATTTCAGTAAATATATTAGATCATTTAATTTCAGTAAGTTTTATTTCTTTTTCATGAAATATAAAAAATCAAAAAGAGATTCCTGGCTGTCTTAGGGCAGAAAACACATGAGTTTTGCAGGTTTTAATTAAATCTGTAGATTGTTTATAATGTACATTTGTGAATAAGTAATATTACAACTGGTAATTAGATAGTTGATTTGAGTTATTATAATAATAATTAGTAGATTGTATATAATAGTTAGAATAGTTATATTTAGTTTTAGTTTAATTTAGTAGTTTGTTTCAATTAGATTAGTGAGTTAGTTTGTTTGTTTTAGTTTATTTGTTTTATTAGTTTTAGTTTAGTTAGTTTAGTTTCTTTTATTTAGTTTTAGTTAGTTTCTTTTAGTTAGTTTTATTTGTTTTAGTTAGTTTAGTTAATTTAGATTAGTTTCCTCTTTGGTCTTCTAAAGACCTTAGAGCGGCCAACGGAGCCGTTAAACTCGTCAGGGTGGTTCATTCCAAACGGCTTGGGTTATTTAGACAACCCCGGACCGGTTCCACTCTCTTAATTGATGGACGGACAATTTCGCCCGTCAACAAGTAGCCATCTCCGTACCAGGATTTATCACCAGGGCAGAAATAACTCGGCGTACCAGGATTTATCACTGGAGTAACCATCTACATACCAGGCTTTATCACTGGAGTAACAGTAACTTAGCATACCGAGCTTTATCATTGGAGTAGCCATCTGTGTACCAGGCTTTATCACTAGGGTAGCAGTAACTCAACGTACCAAGATTTATCACTGGAGTAACCATATCTGTACCAGGATTCATCACTGGGGTAGAAATAACTCGACGTACTAGGATTTATCACTGGAGTAGTTGTACACATCACCCTGACTAGTGCCACAGTTAGTGCCCGATCATGAACCACTTGTTGTCCATTGCCACGTGTTGATGTTGCTGCCTTGGAATGGCATCTCTAACTCCTCACTCCCTTTTACTAGGGACATCCTTCTAGACCACAACAATCGTGTCTCTGAAGTACACAAACTTCACTCTCGACAGAGGCTTGGTCAACACGTCTGCTATCTGCTCATATGTAGCAACATATTGGAGCTTCACTACTCCCTTTTGTACCGTGATATCCCTAATATAATAGTACCTAATCTCGATGTGCTTGGACTTGTCATGAAACACTAGGTTCTTCAAAAACTTCACACAACTCTGGTTGTTGCACCAGATACAAGTCGCCTCTAACTCGAGATCAAAAAATCTTGCAAGCAGCTTCTGAAGCCACACTGCTTTGTTGCTAGCTGAACAAGCTGCTATATACTCTGCTTCAGCTGTACTGAGCGCCACACTAGTCTTCTTCCTATTGAACCATGAGATAATAACTGATCCCATATTGAAGCAACATCCAGATGTACTCTTCTGGTCTGCAACACTACTGGACCAATCTGAATCAGTAAATCCTTGTAGGCTTATCTCACTATCTGAAGCATATCTGAGTCCATAATCAATTGTACCCTTCAGGTACCTCATCACATGTTTTGTTGCAACCAACTGAACACGTCTCAACTCAACCATCATCAATCCATACATGGTAGCATCCACTGTCTCTGAAGATGTATCACTCAATAACTTTAGATTCGTCGCCATTGGTGTAGGCATGGCTTTACAATCCATCATTCTGAATTTCTTCAAAATATCTACAACAGATTTTCCTTGGCATAGGAAAATCTCATTCAGTTTCTCCCATACTTCTAGATCCAAGAAATAATGCATCATCTCGAACTCTGTAGCAAGCTTCCTCTTACTTTCAGTGATGAGCTTCTCGTCTTCTGTTAGAAACGGGTCATCCACATGTAATAGTAATATCACTGGTACACCATCCACAACATTGTAGCAAAGGTTGGAATCTTCTTTACTCTTGGTAAATTCCAAGCTCATCAAGAAAATGTTTGATCTGACATATCATGCCCTAGGTGTCTGCTTAGGCCTGTACAAAGATTTCTTCAATCTGCAGACATGAGACTCCTTCTTATGTATCTCGTGGCTACTCTTATGTACACTTCTTCTGGATACTGGAGCAAGTGTCTCATCATAATATTCTTCCTCTTGCTGAGAGAATCCTTTGGCCACTGATCAAGCTTTGTATATCTCTATATTGTTATCTGCAACATCCTTGATCTTGTAGATTAACTTAGAAGTCACCACTAACTTCCCTTCTAGTATCAAGGAAAAAGATCCATATCCCAGTCCTTTTGGCTGACTTTCTCCTCTGTCATTGAAACAAGGGAATCTTTGCAGGAGATCTCACATCTCCTAGAAGTATCTGAAGCTACGATCTAGCCTCCTCAACCCATGGAAATTGTTTGTCAGTTCTGGAAGACATCTCTCTCTCTCGTATGAATCTAAGGAGGAATACTTTCTGAATAAAAGTCATCAGGCTCACTCTGAATCTCCACGATCCCTCTAAATCTTGACTCCTTTCGAGTCTATATAATATTTGGAGCCATCTTCTCCCTCTATATGTGATGATTTCCTCTGAAGTCTCCTATGAATGGTCACGGGGAGGGTACTCCTCCCTACTAGATCATGAGGGCTGAATTCGTATGAACTTTATCTCCTTCTGAGCTGGTACTTGGTGGGGTCGCCTGCATCACTACTGATGGAGCCATCTTCTCCTCATGATATGGCTCATCAATGATATATATCTTTGCATTCTCCAAAGTGTCATTTGACCATGTTGGTCTCTTCTTGGTTATTGGAATGATTCTGGGTAGGCTCTTCTGGATCTACTAACTCTTCCTGATGATCAAAAGAGTGATCAACTGAGCTAGAGGGATCAATCATCTTTGGAGCCTTCTGCTCCTTACAATCAACCTCCATATGGGATACTTTGTATGTTAAGAACCAAATATCAATATAGCATAGATAAACCTCAGAAAAAGTACTCAATGCCTTGAAAAAGAGATAATTTCAGATAATAAACCTCTTTGAGGGGGCAACCTCCTTTTACCCCACTTAAATGTTCAAGTACAAGATAATTCCAAATGAAAATGTCTCCTTGGTATATATAGGAGACTAGGAGGTATAATTACAACTA
>JZKD02S1112371.1:1107492-1137257 GCA_000966675.3 Picea glauca | reverse complement strand
AATGTCTCCTTGGTATATATAGGAGACTAGGAGGTATAATTACAACTAATGGCCTAAAGCTGACATAAATAAAATAACATTACTAATATAATATGCCCTGATTAAGGGGTAATGAGCCAATATTAGGGCTTAACATTGTATCTTGCAAAAGCATCATTCTTGCTAGAAGGTTTTAACTTCGTCCTCTATTTCTTTGGTGCCTAGATGTATACGGTCATGTATACAACTTCTTATCTAGATAGTTTTCTCCATGTCTCAAACTAGACACCATCTAATATGTTGCCTCCTCAAACTGTCACTATAGCTCCCCTCAGAATTATCACCAGTGACCTACCCGGAACAAAGACAACAAAGGGGAAAATAGTAGACAAGAATAATACTCTTATAATAATAAAAACAAGAACAAGAACAATAATCACAATAACTCCTTCTCAAAGCTATCGCTTGTGACTTGCCTGGAACAAGAGCCAAAATAAAAATACAATAATACGAAATAGAAACAACACTCTTCTAGTGTTGCGAACAATCATTCCTCGATGGTAACCTGCCCGAAACAAGAAAACAAGAACAATGATATCTCCATGGCAACCTCCATGGAATTTATAAAATAACCTACCCGAGATAAGAGAAACAAGAGAAAAAAGTATAATAACATTTTCATAAGAATATATCTATGTCAACAAGAATAAAAGACAAATTCATGGTAATCATCATATTATTACCAAAGTGACCTGCCTAGAAGCAAAACAAGAAGTATCTCCTAGAGGATATGTTAGTTCATCTTGCAAACAAGTACAATAAGCATTTATATCAATAATACTCACATGCTACCAAGTATTCATTGTATCTAGCAGTAATAGAACTTTTCAAGGATTGTTGTCACAACTATAGCGTTTACTTGTAATGTAGCAATTATCAAACTTGATATCTGCAAATTGGAAACTTGTCAATTCAATCAATCAAACCTGGAACCTGGAGTCTTATCTTCAAGAATGAGTGTTGTTGCTTTCCCTCCGAGTCTCCTTTACTCAAGATGACAAATATTCTCTCCAACCTGTCCCCTGTACTAAGACAATATGCTTTCTTGACAAAAATTTGAGTTAGGGAGTATAATGCAAGTAAGCTAGAAAATCTCAACCTTAATCAATCTAATACTTTGACTAGAGTTAGCTTATAACTTTAACTTTGACAAAGGGTTAGTATGTTAATCATAACTTCAATAGATCGAAAATGCAACTAGATGTTCATAAGATCACAATAATGTCACAACAACTAGAGGCATATCAAAATAATCAAACCTGGAGTGCATTGTTCCTCTGAATAATGTCCCCTGTACTAAGACAATATGCTTTCTTGACAGAAATTTGAGTTAGGGAGTATAATGCAAGTAAGCTAGAAAATCTCAACCTTAATCAATCTACTACTTTGACTAGAGTTAGCTTATAACTTTAACTTTGACAAAGGGTTAGTATGTTAATCATAATTTCAATAGATCAAAAATGCAACTAGATGTTCATAAGATCATAATAATGTCACAACAACTAGAGGCATATCAAAACAATCAAACCTGGAGTGCATTGTTCCTCTGAATATGTTGGATTTGAGATCCTTCTGGATCTACAATTTTTACTTGGACAAAAGATCCATTATCCTGTAAATACCCTTAAGATAATGATACAATTTAAACATATACAAGTGCATACCTCTGGCAGCAGCGACACCATCCGGCAACAGTGGCAAGCAACGACGAATCCAAAAACTTCAAAATGCTCCAACTTGCAATTTGAAGATAGATGGAGATGCGCTAGGGTAGGGCGTACTAGGATAACCAAAAATTAGTCCCAATACATCACATAAACTTTCACTGCAACTGGTGTTGGCACTGCAATTGGTGCTATAACTAGCATTGTAACTGGTGTTGCAACTGGCACTACAACTGGTGCTTCAACTGGCACAAAGGAATTGACACTGCAGACCTAGGGTTTTATGAGGAAACCTTAATTTCTAATTTCAGAATTTTGGAGATTCGATCTGGGGGAAAGGTGCACCCTATACTTAGGAAACCTTCTTGATGGGTTCAATAAGTGTTCAACGAGCTTGACAATGGGGGAAACTGAGGATCTTCCTTCCAGTGGTTAGACTGTTACGAAGGAAACCAACTTTGACACCATGTTAAAATTTTGGTATGCTCGTTTAACGATAGACAATGTCACATCATTGTCACCGAACCATAGGCATTCACATATGCCATCCCCGAGCACACTAACCTTAGAATAATTCTGGCAAGTCTACATTAAAACCAACAGATAAACCCTAGCCACAATATTGATGCAGTAGCAGCACATTAACCATACAAGGATAACGTACCTTACACCAAGAGAAGCATAAGAGAGATACCAGAAAGACTGCTACACTATTCCTCCAGACTTGTGCCCTCTCCAATTGCAACTGCAGCTCTCCAAACTTGTGCCCTAGCTGCCACTGCAGTTCCTCCTTAGACTTGCGCACTGGCTAAGTGAGTGAGTGTGTAAATGAGCTAAGGCGTCACCTCATTTATACTTATTCTGCCAGTGAACTTTTCCCATAGGGCTAACCTGTTTTTTCTAGCAAATATAATTTACTTTGACTTTTCTGGCAAGACCGACTTCTCTTTCTAGGTTTCTTATTTCTTTATTATTATTCTCCTTGGACCGACTTCTCTTCTAGGGTTTCCACATATCTGTTTAATGGTTCTCTTTATTCTAATCTAAGTACAAAAGTTACACTTGGAGGTTAATACCTCCCGCAACTACCAAAACATCAACATTGTCAAGCTAGCTCACTGAGACAACGTTGGGCCCCACGTTCTAAAAATTAACGCCTTTCACATAGTTCCATGGCTCTTTCGTTTTCATTCAATCTATCCTTTGCATCGTGGTCAATGGGCACCCTTGCAGATACCTTGTTGAATTTTGATCTGCATACAAAAATATGTTGATGTGTAGGGACATTCTCGATTTGCTTTGTTTGCAGCACAAAGGGCTTCTTCTGTCTTCTCACCTTCAGTGACAATGATCTCCCCCTATCTGTGATGGCATCTACGATTCTCGACTTGCTCTGTTTACGATTCTCAATTTTCTTTGTATTTGACATCGATGACAACATTATCCAACAATTTGCATGTATTGGCCTATATGCCCCTGCAACAAACCAAAACTTTGTAGAATTAACTGTTTGTCAAAAATGGGATGAGAAAAAGATGAAGTTGTTGTTTGGCCAAGGGAAAAAAAAATCATTTCAACCATTAGAAATTATGGCACCAACGTTCATAAGACAATGCCATGGGTTGGAGAATCAAAAGAAAAACAGTTTCCCTGAACCCGCATGTATCAGGCAGGGGAGATTGAAGGAGACACTGGATGGTTTTTGTATGCAATATTAGTTGAAGGAAGCTGTAAATATGTTGTATATAATGAACCGACAAGGCATTCCCACGGATCCAGATATATGTGCAAGTCTGTCACAGGGTTGCATTAATGTTAAATCCCTGACAAAAGGCAAGCAGGGTACGTTAAGTTCGGGTTGATGGAATATGCACGCGAACTGTTTGACAAAATGTCTCACGGGAGTGTTGTTTCATGGACCACCATTGTTGCAGGGTATGCCAAATATAGGTTTCTGGAGGAAGCACGCCTAATGTTTGAGGAAACGCCACAATGAAATGTCGTCTCGTGGAATGCCCTGATTGCAAGATATGCACAGCATGGTCATGGGGATCATGATTTGATACTTTATTGGCAACTACGACAATCTGACATGGCTCTCAGCTGCTCCACATTTGGCACCATTCTCAGTGTATGTTCCGATATAGCAGCACTATAACAGGGCAAGCTGGTACACGCCCACATGGTTAAATGTTGTTTATATGAGGAAGATGTGGTTTTAGGCAGCAACCTTGTTGACATGTATGGGAAATGCGGAAGTATATAGGATGCAGAACAAGTGTTTGACGAAATGCCGGAAAGGAATGTCATTTCCTGGACTGCGATGATCGATGGATTTGGAAAGCACGGGCAGGAAAAGGAGGCCCTGCAACTTTTTCAACAAATGGAACATGGCGCTTGGAGGAGGCACATGCCTTCATTAATAAACTGCTTGCAGGAGTAGAACCAGGCGTAAAGGTGTGGGGATCCTTGATCGGTGCTTGTAGAGTCCACAACAACATTAAATTGGGAAATCTTGCTACCCAAAAACTGTTTCGGTTAAATCCTCAAAACACCGGAACATATATTTATGCAACTTTGGAGAATTTAACTCGACAAATGAAATAATTTGGTTGTGCCTGAATTAGACTTCGTGTTCCATGATATGGAAAAGGAACAAAAGGAGAATATTCTATCTCTTCATAGTGAAAAGCTTCCCATTGCATTTGGGATTATTAGCACACTCTCTGGGACACTCTTAAGATTTATAAAAAACCTTCGTGTGTGCATAGACTGTCATAATGCTATCAAGATTATCTCCAAGATTGTTGATCGAGAAATTATTGTGAGGGATAGGGATACCAACCGCTTCCATCATTTCAAAAATGGACTTTGTTCTTATGGATATTAATGGTGGAGGAGACTAATGAGATGCCAAAATGTAGTGATAGTCCTACAGGCATGACACTATGGAAACACTCTCCTATATGGTTGACCGCCTACCTGACATTCACTATCCAAGGGAAGTCGATATTTAAGCAAGATATAAAAAACCTAGATCTCCAGGAAGCTCTTTGGGTTTAGATGTTGGTCAACCTGTGGTTGGACAATCTCCATCCTTATCAACACCAATTAATGTCTCTTCAGCTATATGTTCAGAGAACAAAGCTTCTTTTCTAGATCATGCAGGAATCAAATGGAATGGTTCAGAGGATGCTGTGAAAGGAAATGATAGAGTTCTTTTCTTAGCATTGGTTGCTTCCTTTGTGGGTGGCTTATAAAAGATGATAGTTGTATAAATGAAGGGATTCCACAACAACCGGTAGCAAGTGAAGATGTTTTGTTTTGCACGTTGTGCAGTGCATAGGTACGCAAGTTCAGTAAACATTGCAGGACTTTCAGTAAACATGGAGGGAATTTCTAGAAGACCATTGTGTACGGTCCCCAATAATTCTTGGTCTGAGAGAGCACATCTTTACTGGCAGTGTATCACCACTGGCTTGGTTTATGTCAAATCAAGAGATTAGTTTTGTTACCGTTGGACAGTGGCTGCTAGCAAACTCACTTGACGTGCGGTTTCACAATGGCCATCCTGATGTCTTTGATCACTTATTTTACATCACTAGAGAAGGGATAAGAAAAATATCAAAAGTCATCAATTTGAGTGAGGATATTTTTGCTGGATTTATCTCTACACTACGCCAAGAAAATTTAACTCATCATGAATACATCCAAGTTGGTAAAGGTCGTGATGTGGGATTCAATCAAATTTCTAGCCAATGGAAATGGTGAACAGATGCTTAGTCGGGATATATATTTCATTGGACATCGCTCTGATTTTTTTTTTCTTTCGAATGTTGTCGTGCTAATTTTGGCTTTTACTTTAGTACTCTGGTAACTGTGCTTACAATGTATGTGTTCCTTTATGGTCATTTATATCTGATTCTTAGTGGACTTGAAAAACAAGTAGTCAGACAAACAGGCGTACTGCATAATACAGCTCTGGAAGCAGCCCTTGCTTCACAGTCCTTTGTACAACTTGGAATGTTAATGGCTTTTCCTATGGTGATGGAGATTGGTTTAGAACGGGGATTCTCCGCCACCTTAAGTGATTTTGTAGTCATGCAGCTACAGTTGGCTCCTGTATTCTTTACTTTCTCTCTTGGGACAAAGACTCATTACTATGGCAAAACCCTTCTTCAACACTATGCATATTGCAGCAAACTATACTTGGCCATTACAAGGGACTCAGTTTTGATAAGGCCATGAATGCTTTGGATCTCAGTTTGAGGCGTGTTGAATCCATAGTACTCTGGTAACTGTGCTTACAATGTATGTGTTCCTATATGGTCATTTATATCTGATTCTTAGTGGACTTGAAAAACAAGTAGTCAGACAAACAGGCGTACTGCATAATACACTTCTGGAAGCAGCCCTTGCTTCACAGTCCTTTGTACAACTTGGAATGTTAATGGCTTTTCCTATGGTGATGGAGATTGGCTTAGAACGGGGATTCCGTGCTGCCTTAAGTGATTTTGTAGTGATGCAGCTACAGTTGGCTCCTGTATTCTTTACTTTCTCTCTTGAGACAAAGACTCATTACTATGGCAAAACCCTTCTTCAACACTATGCATATTGCAGCAAACTATACTTGGCAATTACAAGGGACTCAGTTTTTATAAGGCCAAGAATGCTTTGGATCATAGTTTGAGGCGTGTTGAATCCATAGTGCCACAAATATTAGGGAAAAAGATAGCTGAAATTGTTAAAGAGTTCGAGGGAATAACATTTGCACTTGAACGATTAGAAAAAGAGGTTGGTGATGAAATTATTGCATATCTGCAGCAGGATAAGAATCCCAGTAGTGGAAATGATACATCAGAAATGGATGCTTTCCATCCCGTTTGTATAGAGAAGTGGATTAATGAAGGTCGTGATACATGTCCCAAAACTCAGTAAAACTTGACACATCTTGGTGTAACTCCTAATTATTGCGTCAAAGGTCTATTTGCAAGTTGGTGTGAACAACACAGAATTGAAGTTCGAGAGCCTTCTACTCCATCCCCTCCCGTGGCATGTTGGAGATGGGATTTGGCAGATTCTGGATCTGTCAAGAGCATTGATGGTGGTTGCTTGAGGGAGGTCAAGGTAGTTCCACTGAAGGACAATCAAGTTGCAGTGATGGAAAAATACAAAGAGAACCCCATTATGGATTTTTTTTAAATTTTTATCCTTTCGTATTTGAGCCTGCAAGATCTTATGCCAGTTGAAAAAGTTTGCAAGTCCCTGTAGCATGCAGTGAAAAATGATCCTCTTCTGTGGCAAAATATACATGTGGAGCATCCTCTAAGTGAAAGGCTCACTAATGATGCCCTCTTAAAACTCATCAAAATGTCTCAAGGTTATTAACGAACTTTGAGTTTAGTGGAGTGCCTGAAAATTATAGATGATGGACTAAAGCAAGTACTGTACATCAGTCCAAAACTTACAAAGTTATGTTTTCTAGGCTGCACAAGGTTAAGTGTGTTGACCACCTATCCAACTAGGGAGTCAACTCTATGTGCCATGAAGATATGCATCATCAGATGCTAATATGTCGAAGACAGTTTGGTTCTACTGGGCAATTTATGCCTCCAGCTCATATTTTTGTAAATGGAATTTTCGCACCCTTGTGTGGGTTAATAATGTAAAAGGTCTGCATTGGTCATAGTTAGGTCAGTTGCCTTGGGATTTCTTCATTAGGAGAGTTCCTTTCATCGAGGGTTTTTTGTCCTCAGGTTTTTAATTGGGCATTTCAGCCTTATTAATTTCCCTTGAGTTTTTCCCTCACACTAGCAATAATTCCTCCAAAGTGGTGAAGGGCGTTCTAATGGGCTTATCCTCTGGTAACTATTGTTTACGAATGATGTAAATGACCATGTATGACATCTTAGAAAGTTTCGTGGAATTCCGACGAGTCTAGATAAAATTTTTTAATTAATTAATTTTAAATTAAATTTTCCTAGGTTTGGAGGTTTAATTATTTAATTAATTAATTATTTTTGAGCAAAAATTGTAAAAACTAGGTCCTAAGATTTACTCACATTCTATCTATTTTTGTAGCTTTTCTCACAACTTTTGCCCATAATATTTTCAGATATACATCAGTTTGTTCGAAAATGTGAGCCTTGTCAGCCAATAATTAATTAATTAATTATTTTCAGATAATATTATGGGCCAATATTATGTAGCTTTTCTCACAACCAGTGGTGGTTGAAGCACCTTTTTAGTAGTGAGGTTTGGACTTCATCGGGAAGTTTAATGATAATTCGAGTAATGGGTATTCATGGGTTATCATAGCAACAAATTACTTTACCAAATGGGTTGAAGCTATTCCTACCAAGTCAACAACTGAAAAGGTTGTGATGGATTTCCTAGAAGACAGAATTATAACTAGATTTGGGGTCCCATCAAAGATAGTGATAGATAATGCCAAGGCCTTTTGTTCAGCTAAGATGTCATCCTTTTGTTTCAAGTACGATATTATCTTATCACATGCATCAGATTACTATCCCCAAGGAAATGGTCAAGCAGAGTCAAGTAATAAAAACTTAATGACCATAGTTAAGAAAATAGTCGGTGAAAACAAGAGATCTTGGGATAGTGAAATCAAACATGCGTTATGGGCTGACAGAATAACAAAGAAAACAACAACTAGGAAGAGTCCCTTTGAGTTAGTGTATGGATTGGAGGCTAGGTTGTCAGTGCACTTTAGACTTCCTACTTATGGGTTAGTTGAGGATGTTTCCACCGAGCAGGATGCAGTTCAGAACATGGTCAATTAGATCATCGAGTTAGATGAAATCAGACGAAAGGCTTATGATCAGAATTGCAGAAATCAGAGTAAGGTAAAGAAAGCTTTCGACAGGTCAGCGAGACAGAGGGATTTCATGATTGGGGATACAATTTTGCTATGGGATAAAGGCAGAGAAAAACCAGGAAAACATGGCAAGTTTGACAGCGTGTGGTTGGGTCCATATATGATCCGAGAGATAACATGGCCTAACTCTTTTCATCTCAGCCGTTTGGATGGTGAGCCCATCAACATTCTAAGGAATGGGCATCAGCTCAAACTTTTCTTCAGATGATGAGCAACTTGGTGTCCAAAGGGACACCCTCTGTAATGTATCTCTAACCTTTCTCCTTGTATTTCAGTTTTGTATTATTTCAATTTATTATGTCATTATGTACTTAGATTTATTTTTGTATCATAATTTTATTTTGTAAAATTTATGATGTTGTACTTTAGTTATTTCATTATGTAGATGTTGTTTATAGCATTTATTTATTTCATTGTATATATGTATGCTTATGTTGGATATTGTTGAGCACTTTGTTTTGTAGATGCTGGATTCTCGTATGCTCTCCGTCCCATGTGAGAAGATCGAACACACGTCCCCATGCGGAGCCAAATGTTGACCAACTATCCATCCAGGGGGTCAACTCCATGTGCCATGAATACATGCATCATCAGATGCTAATATGTCGAAGACAATTTGGTTCTACTAGGCAATTTATGCCTCTAACACATATTTTTGTAAACGAAATTTCCGCACCCCTACGTGGGTTAATAATGTAATAGGTTTGCATTGGTCATAGTTAGGTCAGTTACCTTGGGATTTCTTCATTAGGAGAGTTCCTTTCATCGAGGGTTTTTTGTCCTCAGGTTATTAATTGGGCTTTTCAGCCTTATTAATTTCCCTTGAGTTTTTCCCTCACACTTGCAATAATTCCTCCAAAGTGGTGAAGGGCATTCTAATGGGATTATCCTCTGGTAACTATTGTTTAGGAATTATGTAAATGATCATGTATGACATCTTATAAAGTTTCGTGGAATTCCGACGAGTCTAGATAATTTATTTTTTAATTAATTAATTTTTAATTAAATTTTCCTAAGTTTGGAGGTTTAATTATTTTTTAGCAAAAATTGTAAAAACTAGGTCCTTGGACTTTTGATAGGGGTATTTGTGCTCAAAAGAAATGGAATGAGACCCCCTACACACTTGGATCAAGTTTCAACTCAGTCGAACAACTTTTGCTAGGTGTTTGTCCACCGAGAGTCTCAATTAGTAAAAAACAACAATTTTAATTGCTAAGTCATGACATAGGAAAAATGTCAGTTTTGTAATTTTGAGCAAAGGGGGTAAAGTAAAGATGGATAAAGGTGAGAGAGAATTTTTCTAACCTTTTCTAACCTTTTCCAACCCTCACATCACCCCCTCACCTAGCCATTAAGCAAAAACGTTACTTTTCCTAGAGTGGTGTGCCTCCCTTCTAGAAAGTCTCCAAAAAGTGAAAAAATAATAAAAAAATTAATGAGAGACTTATTATATCCCTTGGTGTGCCTCCTTAGACCCTACAACTCATCATTTCACTCATCAAATCCTTGTCAACTCACTCCAACTCATTTCCACTTCATCCATCCATGCCAAAATCCTAACTTACCAAAACCCTAAAAGTGATTTTTCTTTGATGTGTGACACTTGTAACTCATCCAAGAAGGGTAGCTTTGCCTTCCCAAGTATAAATAGAACCCCTCCCTCACTCATTTGACACCATATCTTGAGCTATTGTTATGCTACTGGATTTCTCCTTCATCTCTCTCTCTCTTGTTCATTGTGTGTCCTTTCCATTTTGCTCTTGAGAGTGTTGGAGCAACATGTTGCTACAAGACTCTCCTCTTGAGTAATAGAAAGACTTTGGAGGATTTGAAGAAAAAAAGAGTATTCTTGTTGCTTCTTGCTACTATTGAGGTGATCTTGTTTTATTTTTCTCTCTCATTCTTGCTTCAAGTTTATAGATCTAGAGCAGAGGCTCCAAGCAAAGTGTTTTGTTTGGGTAGATTTGTGGCAGTATTATCATAGATCTAGTGAAGTGTTTATTTGGGTATTTCAAAGTATTTTGTTTTACCATGTAGATCTACTCACATTCTATCTATTTTTGTAGTTTTTCTCACAATTTTTGCAGGTTTACCTCTAGGGTTTTATTGGGCTAGTCTCAAGGAAGAGTTTACTCTTAAAGCCTACCTAAACTTCATTGCTTTTCAAATCTGATTTCTTTACTCATTCTATTCATATTTCAGTTTGCTAACAATTATAGATAGGTCACATTAAATCTACTTTTATTGAGATACTTGTATGTGAAAAATTTCTGCATAAAAACATAAATTTTTCTTGACTTGTGGTGTGTTGTGTAGCATTTCCAGCAAGCAATAGCTTGCTAGTTTTTGCAGGTTCTTACTAGATATAAGGGTTATGTTGCCCACTTTCGGTCATACAACACCTCAAGAACTTCTCCATTGATTGGGTAACGAAAAATCACCCTTTCCCTTCTCTTTCTAGCATTTCTAAAGTCATTCTCTTGCTTCCAAACCCTCTTTGGCACAACAAAGGTAGGCTTGCCTCCACCTTGTGCCATTGTGAATGGTTTGTTTCTTGCTTTTCATTTCAAATCATTTTCTTCATTGTTTCCTACACCTTGGGTGAGACATCTCTAATATCGTAATGACTAGATTAGTAATGTGTTTATGATTTTCTTATGCTCACATGGTTAAAATCTTCTAGAAGTAGATCTCTCATACACATACTAGATCTTAGCTTAAGCCTTTAAGGCATAACCTCATTTACATGTTTTAGATTTCTTCAAGTTTCATTACCCATGCTCTAATCCAAAATACACATGCTTTAATGCAATGATAGTGGTTTAAAAAGTAATCTTTTTAACTTGCAATCAACTCATCTTTAAGACCATTTTCCATTATCTAATTATGAAGTATATGTGGGGCATGTATGTGGTGTAGGGACACACTTTTGTTTCAGCAAACACTTTTTATTTCTTAGCACTTTATCTTCATGCAATAACATTCATGGTTAAGTGGTGATAAGCTAAAGCACTGTTTTCTTTTCTTTGGCAAGTTGTTCTTGCCTTTCATAACATTCATTTATCTCATGTTTCTTCATGTCTTAAGGCTATAATCACATGGTATAAAGATAACCTTTCAATTCAGCTTTATTCTCAAGTTTCTTACTTTGTTTCAATGCTATAATTTCATGGTTTAAGAACACTTTCGTATCTGATTGAAGTTTCAGTTTTGGGCCTAATTCACTAATTTTGGGCAAGTAAAAGTCACTAAAACACTCCTAAATACACCTAAAAACTTAGTCCTAAGGCATAATAATATATTAAACTTAATAGGACACCTAAATTCACCATCTTCACCATCTAAAACGGGGCTTGAGGAAGGCAACGAAAGGTGTACGATGCGCGGGGATGGTCTCACGGCGCACGGGAATAGTCTCATGGCGCACGACGTCCTTTCCGGGAGTACTCGGGTCTTTTGGGTTGATCTGTGAAGCTAGGGTAGGTCTCGTTGCCTCACTTCTTGAACATCCAACAACCATTTGGTAATTGGGGGAGGACGATTTTGGTTCAACACTTAGTTAGGGGGGGGAAATTAAAATCTTTAAAATCTTTAAGCAACCCTTAATCCACTTAGTGTTTTAGGCAATCACTTTCTCGGGTACATCTTATGGTTGTTTAAAACATTGCTTGCAAACACTTATTTCTTTCATTTTCATGTGCAAGTAACATTTCTATGCTTTGTGGGATAATTAACTAAGTATGGTTTAACATTTGTTCTTTCAAGTATTTCTTTTCATGCTCTTATGGTGTGATCCCTCAAGAGATAGCGCATCCCATTTGGAGGCATCATCTTGTTGGATGTTGAGTGTTGTGGATGCCATTGAAAAGCAGTCCAATAGAGTAAGTGCTATTGGGGCATGCTTGGCTTGATGTGGATGATCTTTATGTTTTAAATATCTTTGAGTACCTACACATTTAAGCACTTCGTTATCTTTATATCTTGTATCTCTTGTTCATAGTTGTTGTACTATCCCTTCATTCTTTATTGTATCTTTGTGAGTAACTTGTAAATCTTTTGTAATCAAACACCCTTAACTTTAGTTGACCCCTTTGCCCAACCTTAGGCACTAATCTTAGTTGACTTAGGGAAAGACTTTCTTGACATAAGTAAATCTTGCATCTTGCATTGCCGCCTTTGCATCATAGGTTAGTCTCCCCCCAAACTTCTAACAAATTAAAACCAACTCCTAGAACTTCAAGTTTAATCATATCTAGTAACTAGGGTCTACCCCCCTTGGCTTCCCTAGGAGTAAGCCTAGACAGAAGAGGTTCAATCCAAAGTGACAACGTGGGATTTGAACCTAGGCATTGTGCCTCCAAGGACACACTAAGTGAACAGGACTTAGCTCACGTTTGCAAGTGTGTATAAGGACAGCAACAAAGTGCAGATGGAATTGTAAAAAAATGTCAAAGCACACAGAGAATGTGACATGCCCAGATTGAAGCAGTTGAGAATTGGTGGTCTTTTTGGGATAACAAGAGAGCACCTCGAGAATTTAAACTACCTTTTGGATGGTGGTTTACAACAGAAGTCTCAATTAGTAAAACCATGATTTTATAATGGTCACCATTATTTGCTTTCATATAATGATGACAGTGCAATTGAGATTGAAGCTTGCCCTAAATGCGGGAATGCAAGGCTTGTTTATGACTGCACCAATGAAAGTTTCCAAAGTCAAGCAGACCATACAGTGAGACAGTGTCGGGCTTGTACATTTTGTATTGCTCGTTGTATCGAGTGTGGAAGGTGTATTGATGATGAATATGAAGAAACATTTTTTCTTGATATGCGTTGTGTTGACTGCATGTGTGTTTTTCAACTACCAAGAATCAAAAGACTTTGGATTTGGTAAATATACATGATCAGAATTTCAACTTTACATTTGGCTCCATTGATTTTGGGCTATTGCTTGTTTGTAATTTGCGCCCAAAATCGATTGTTTTGGCAGGGAGGTGTTGAAGACAAAGAAAACAAATTGTTATATTTTTGTGTTTTGAGGTGTACATATTATTTGTCCTTATCATGACAATCAAAGGTATTTCGATGACAAAAAACATAAAGAAATGCTAGCTCAATTTTCATGAGAAGAAGCCAACAACAATTTTTCCTATGGGAGACTTTGGGAACATTGGTTGATAGTTTAGACCCTGTGATACATATTACATAAAATTCTTGCTTTCAGGCCTTGTTCATGAGAAGGCTACTGAATAGTAAATATGCATGTGGCCTGGCTATATATAACAATAGAAAATAGTTGTAAATTACATACATATATCAAATTTAAAAAAAACGTTGTAGAGGAAAATAACCTTCTTATGGGTAAGAGAAATGTCTACTTGCAAATATTGTGCTATGTTTGTTGGGTTGTGATATGTTAGGTGGACACTATCATAGAGATTCCCTACTTATCAAAGTAATGGAGTGGGGTCCATGGTAGTATCAGGACTAAACACATCAGAGAGCTGGCTTACTTATCAAAGTAATCGAGCGCAGTTTATGGTAATCTCAGGATCACGACCATATTATAGTGACACCAACATCATAACTAGCTCCTATATTCTGGGCAACTAAAATAAATAAGGATGTACATAATTAGGCCATTCTACCACAAACATCAAGTTTTTTTGTCCAGGGAAATGCAAGCTATAGTGAAAATGCTTGTAAAGTGTGAAGTTGCTTGGTATACAGGCACTAGTTTCTGTTGTTGGTTTTTGAGATGCCGTGTTGGTTACTTGCTTGTATTTTTGAGATTGGTTTCAGGGGTAGTGGAAATACAAGCTTGCTCAAGAAATGAGTATAATTGTAAGGTGCTATAAGTGGCACAAAGTTTTTCTCAAAGTAAATGAAGAAACTGATTGTTGGAAATTTCGATATTGCATAGTCTATTTTGAAGGGTTATTGGAAGCATTCCTCATTGTCAGTATGGAAAAGAAGTAGAAAGGCATCGGCAAATGCTAGAAAGAAACTATTAGACGGTAAATAATAATAATTTCACTCAATATTATAATGTCAATATTGAATCCATTGAAAACTTTGTATTTTAGCATTAGAATAACACGTGAGTTTGGGATTCATCTTCAAACAAATGAGTTGATAGTGACCAGGAGACAAATTGTGGTTTAAGAGCAACACAACATGGTAATAAACATAACCAGATTGTTGTTGAAGTTGTGGGCTAGGTTGGCTCAGAGCAACAAAATGAAAAGACTGAAAACAATGCTATGGGTGACAATGGTGAAAGCGTAAGTATTTTGCAATCTATAGTTGATGTCAATCAATGAGCACAGACTCCGTGGAGATGAAAGAACACTGGTCTGGTGGACCATTATGGACATGTAACATGTCAGTCAATGTTGAATGGCACTTAGTGGAGTATTATTGGAAGGCGTTTACATAAAACAATCTTAGACGTATACTCCGAACTTTGGCAGACACAAAGTGTTGTAAATTGAAAGGATTCTTAATCTCTCAAGTAATGAATACTTTAATGGGCCTTATACCAGGAAGCTAGTGGAACTCAAAGGATTCACTTGCCGACTAAAAGGGAGTTTTTTAAATTAATGATATTTATTGCACAATTTATAGGAGTGTACATGAGTTTTTTTATTGCATGTACTAATTCTCTTATTCATGTGTTTTACTTATAGGTATGATGATGATCATGCCGGTTCTAAATAGAAAGAAAGGTGGAGCATGAGGGTGATTTCCAGGTCCAGTGGGTGCGCATATTCAACAAGAAGATCAAAATGATTTTTGCAGAATTTTGAAGAACTCTGATTGTACATATGTCTATAGATGCATTGAGGACAATGCATAAATAAGGGGGAGGGGAATGTAATACCCCAGCTTGATCCCTAGATTGTAAATATATTGTACATGTAATACTTAGGCTAGTGAGATGGTATGTTTGGGTCAAAGCGCTTGTATATGATACTTAGTCTGGTGAGTTGGTATGTTTGGGCCGGAGCACCTATAAAGATGATCAAAGGTTAGAGAGCCTGTTTTATAAATTGTACATATGCACTAATTAATAAAAATAACACCATGACTGCAAACCAAGGGACAAAAAGAGTATGGGGGGGCTAAGACTCCATGAGTGGGAAAGGGAGTTAAGGGCTAAAAAAGGGAGCTTAATCCAAGGAGGCTAAGCCAAATATAAGATAATAATTCCCTAAGCCTTTATATTGTTATATTATATAATAATATAATATAAAAATGGCACATTGCATATTTAAAGGGGCAATTTATTTTAATTCTCCATTCCATTCTTACCAGGCTGACTACAAAAGTTGCTCTTGAGGCGATGGTGGCCCAGATTACGAGGTTTACCCTATGGATCCTAGGTGGATTTGGGTGTGTGTACACTTCTCCTTGGGTCACCTTGGGAAAGGATGGAGTCTTGGAGGGAGAAGTGTGGGGATAGGTTCCCTGGTGTGGGGCCTGGAGGGTACTTGGAGACCTCTGAGGGTAGCTGGAACTCGTAGAGCTACAATGCTCTAATACTTCTTGGATGACCTATGCTGAAGCCCTGGAAGGGTAGTGGTGTAGCCTGAGGGACCACGGTGCAGAGAAGGGGGAACACTACCTTGGGTTGTGCAGGATTCTGGGAATGAGAGACTATAGGTTGGAGTGCTGCTGAGGTTTGGGACCTTGGCCTAGACCTTGTTTGTACTAATGTGGACCATTGTTGGCTTAGGAGGCCCCTTTCCCTAGTGGAGTAATAGCCTCAGGTCGGGGGTGACTCACTGTCGATAGATTATGAGAAGTGAGGTCTATGGCTGGGAGGAACGTTCGAGGTCTGTAGTCAACTGATATTTTTACAAAAGATAAGTGCCATGTGTCCTTGATATTACACTGTGTAATTATGTGTTAATTTTTTGTATGCTTATATATGTATGTATGTATGTATGTATTCTTGAATTATCAATGTGTTATGCGTGAATTTACATGTTTAATTGAATCATGTGACACAATGACAAGGGATAATATGTTATTGGCACAGAGTTGAGAATTGCAGGCACCGAGGTGGCCATGTATCCCCATCATCCTACACAACCCAAGGTAGTGTGCCCCCTTCTCTGCAGCACGGTCCCTCGGGCTACACCACTACCCTTCCATGGCTCCATCACAGGTCGACTAGGAAGTCTCATAGCATTGTGGCTCCAGGAGTTCCAATTGCCCTCAGAGGTCTCCAGGTACCCTCCAGACCCCACCCCAGGGAATCTATCCTCACACTTCTCCCTCCAAGGGTCCATCATTTCCCATGGAAACACAAGGAGAAGTGTACACACACCCGGATCCACCTAGGATCCATAGGGTAAACTTCAAAGTCTGGGTCACCATCTCTCCCAGAGCAACTTCTGTAGTCACCATGGTAAGAATGGAATCAATGGAATGGATAATTTATATTAAATTCCCTATTTAAATATGCATCTACCCTTTTTATATTATATTATTGTATAATATAATAATATAAAGGCTTATATTATTATATAATATAATAATATAAAGGCTTAGGGAATAATATAATATAATAATATAAAGCTATGTTGCAGGAAACATCCCTACCCCCTGCTGTTTCCCCTGTCGGTACGGTATGGCCTGGAAACACCGCCAACCATATTGTACGACGTTTCTCGAAAGGGAAACACTGTATGGTACGATCGACAACATTTCCTGACTGTACCGTGCCCGTATGGCCCGGTTTCCGCGGATTTTAAAGAGGAATTGGGCAAAAAACGGGGGCCGTGGGGCCCCCAAACTGCTAGTTAGTTTTAGATAAGGGTTTTTTTGCCTTCTCCAAATAGAATAAAATTGATTTTCTGTCTTTTTGTTTTAATTAAAAAAAGAAACTTCTAGATGCAAACCAAAACCCTAAATCTCCTTCCTTTGCTATAAGAGACCACTTGCTTCACTCATTCCTTACACTTTCATTAGCAAGAGGAGCTTCCGACAACAACAAGAAGGAGATTGTGTGTGGTTTTAGTGAGCAGATTTCTTCTCTATTTGGTGAGTAGATTTAGTTTATGTTTTCTTAGCAAGTTAGCAGATTTTTTTTCCTCTTGGCTTGCAATATACAATTTTCTGTTTTGTTTGGTGAACAAAGTTTTCATTTTCTTCTTTTCTTGCAGCATTCATGGCTTCTCAAAGTGTTGTTTCATCTACTCCTAGAGTTGCTGAAGTAAGCAGGCAGCATGAATACTATCCTCTTTGGAGGCATGTTACCAGGGTCAAGGCTATGGATGCCGGTGGAGGTTCATGGGAATGGAAGTGCAATTTATGCAAGAATGATAAGACCTTCAAAGGCTCTTACACAAGATTCAAGGTTCACATTTTGCATGAAGGGAAGGGTATTGAAGGTTGTCCACATACCCTTGATCTGCAAGTGAGGGATAGATTCCATAAAGAGCACGATGATGCTAAAAAAATTAAGGATAATAGAGAAAAGATTTCTATGCATGGTAGTGGCAAGCATCCTCCTTCCTTGGATGTTAGCAATGAGCCAAGGATTGTTCACGAAGAAAGGAAGAGGAGGGCGCTAGAGGTAGAAAACGAGATATCCAAAGGCCCTAGAGGATGAGGTGCAGCTTCAGATAGTAGATTGATGAAGATGTTCAACAACCAAAAGAGAGAAGAAACAAAGTCAAGAGTGGAAAGGGCCATATTTGCATGTGGCATCCCATTTAATGTGGTTTGGTCCCCCTATTGGAAGGATATGGTGAAGGCAATTAACGAGGCTCCTCAAGGTTTCAAGGGGCCAAACTATGAAAAAATCAGAACAATGTTGCTGCAGAAAGAGAGGTCATTGATTCATGATATTCTCAAACTAGTTCGCATCTCATGGACCAGCACAGGGGTTTCCATTATCTCTTATGGATGGAACGATACAAAGCGGAGGCCCTTGATCAATGTTATTGCATCATCACCAAAAGGAACGATGTTCTTGAGAGCAGAAGATTGTTCTGGCGAGGTAAAAGATAGCAAATTCATTGCTGATACTTTAATTTCTGCTATTGAACAAGTAGGGCCAGCAAATGTGGTGCAAGTTATCACAGATAATGCACCCGTTTGCAAAGCTGCAGGCTTGATTGTTGAGAGTAGATATAATCATATTTTTTGGACTCCTTGCATTGTCCATAATTTAAATCTCATTTTAGAAGAGATTGAGGAAAAAACTGAATGGATTAAGGAGCTCACAGGGCAAGCTAGGGAGATCATTAAATTCATCACCAACCATCACCGGTCTCAAGCAATGTATCGAGAATACTCCAAATTGGAGTTGCTCAAAGTTGTTGAGACAAGATATGCCTCAAACTTCATCATGTTGCGCTACCTTGTTGAGGTCAAAAGTGAATTTATGAGTATGGTGGTGGGTGTGACTTGGGCTGAGTGGAGACAATCAGATTCAAAGAGAGGAAGTATGGTGTGGAGGGTGTTGATTGATGAGGATTGGTGGAGCAAGGTAGAATTCTTGCTCAAGTTTACTTCACCATCATTTGAGCTTCTCCGAGATGCAGACACAGACAAACCTTTTCTCGAAGAGATTTATGATGGCATGGATACCATGGTTGAGAAAACCATGGAAATTATTACACAGGAGACTCCCACTCTATTTTTTGTCGAGGTTGGCTTTGTTGAGCATGTGACGTCCATCACTGTTACTAGGTGGAATGGATTTAACACTCCACTGCACACTTTGGCACATGCTCTAAATCCCAAATTTTATGATGAGGAGTTCATTGCTCTAAGCAATGGGAAGAGGAAGGCCCCACATAAGGACAAGGAGGTGGCCACAAGAGTGAAAAAAGCCTTCCAGAGGTTGTTTCCATCTTCTCGGCAAACAGAGTTGAGAGAGGAATTTGCTTGTTTTGCTGCTGGATTAGAGGATTTTGCAGACATCTCAGCTTTGGAGGAGAGAAGCACCATGAACCCAATTGAATGGTGGACTTGTCATGGGAAAAAATGGTGTATATTTGCAAAGCCCCGCCACTCGTATTCTATCACAAGTGGCAAGCTCTTCATTAGAAGAAAGGAATTGGAGCACCTATGGTTTCATTCATTCAGTGAAGCGCAACAAGTTGGGATCGCAGAAGGCTGAGGATCTTGTATATGTGCATTCAAACCTTCACCTTGTGTCTCGCAAGGGTGAAGAATATACAAATGGACCTCATAAAGAGTGGGATGTGGATGCAAAAAACCCTAACTTAGAGTTCTCTCTTTCTGCTCTTGATATTGTTGATGATGCAAGTGGAAGTGGATTTCAAGTTGCCTCTTCTTCCCATCGAGGCTCTAGTTCTGCTAAACATCCATCTTGTTCTATTTTTTATTATGAGGATGAGGATCAGTATGATATGTAATTGTAGTTGCCTTTAGCTCATGTTTTTTTTCATTTTCAGCACATACAACCTCATTTATAAAGGATGATTTTGGATATAAAGCCTCATCTATAAAAGCTAATTTTGGATTTTGCTACTTGCATCATGTAATGAATGATATTCATCATCTATGGGAGTTAATATGGACATGGTTTTTTGTAATATTCTAGATATAAAAAGTATGCAGAACATAAATAAAATGCTAGAAATGGCAGATAAACAACAATATAACCATAACAACACCACAATAACACTGAAATGATATCAGGATAACACCAGAAATAACACTTTGAGTCTGAGAGAAATGTTCACTTGCCTCTTCGAGGGGGAAACCTCCAGTCGAGCAGAGCTCTATTACAATTATATCCAAGCTAGGGTTCTCATACCCTCGACTCCTATTTATACTCAATATGTCTATCAAAATAACCATCTAGAGGAAGATCCTTCTAGAAGCGAAAGCTTCTATTAGGTCTTCTTACATTCGACTTATTCTACCTTATTGCAAGGCCTTATTAATATTGACCTTTATTACATCTGAATATATTGTTCTACCTACGTGAGGGGTTAGGTCCTTAACATGTCCTCTCTCTTAAAAACAACCTTGCCCTCAAGGCTTGAGATGTGGAAATTGATGCAGAATGGTAGCTGGTTCCCAAGTGGCATCTGCTGGAGTTGTATCTTTCCACTAGACTAACACTTCCTTGATGGTTCACTGACGCAGGTGACGCTCACACTGGTCCAAAACTGTTTGTGGCTATAGCCAAATGGATCCTTCTTCGTCCAACTCGGGAAGGTTGGTTTGAGTTTGGCACTTAGTTCCAATCACCTTCTTTAAGCATGAAACATGAAAAACAAGATGTAGCTTAGAATGACTGGGCAAAGCTAATTGATAGGCCACCTATCCCACATGCTTGAGAACGGTATAAGGACCATAAAATTTGGGTGCCAGCGTCTGACAATGGTTGGCCTTGAGGGAATTTTTCTTGTAAGGTTGCAGTCGAAGAAACACCTGATCCCCTTCTACAAATTGACGTTCAGAGTGACCTTGATCTGCTTGTTGCTTCATGTGATTCTGGGCCACGACCAAATTCTCTTTGAGGGTGTGAAGAATAGCCTATCAAACTGTAAGCGTTTGGTCAACCGCCTGGACCTTCGAGACACCTGGTAAATATGAGAGAATTGAAGGTGGCTTTTGTCCATATACCGCTTCAAAAGGAGTCATGTGGGTAGTTGTATGGTATGAAGTGTTGTACCACCATTCAACTAGGGGTAACCATTGAGCCCACTGATTTTTCTTTTCCGATGCAAAACACCTCAAATATGTTTCCAAACACTTGTTGACAACTTCAGTTTGATCATCAGTCTGGGGATGATAAGATGTGCTAAGATGCAATTGGGTGCCTTGTAGCTTGAACAGTTCTTGCCAAAAATTGTTGGTGAAAGTTGGGTCGTGATAAGAAACAATAGAATGCGGCATGCCATGAAGCTTGAAGACCTGATCCATGAAAAGTTGAGCCATAGTGGATGTTGTAAATGTGTGTTGAAGAACATAGAAATGAGCATACTTGGAAAGGTGATCAACTATCACCATGATGACTGATTTATTTCCCGATTTAGGTAAGCCTGTAATAAAATCCATAGAGATACCCCTCCAAATAGCAGGTGGAATCGGAAGCGGTTGTAGTGTGCCAAGATATTTGACTGTTTCACCCTTGTTGCGTTGACACACATCACATTCAGCTACAAAATTACGAACGTCTTGTTTCATACCATCCCAGAAAAAAGAACGTTTGACCCTGTCATAGGTTTTAGTAAACCCAGAGTGCCCAGCTGTGGGTGTAGCATGCAGCTCAGAAAGTACAGTGGATTTAATTTTTGATTGTTTACTTAAATGGACTTTGTATTGAAGCTCATCATGGAGCCAAGAGTACCCTGGGGAAACTGGAGAATTGGAGTGCAATTGTTGTATCAGATGTGAACTTTTGGGATCGTGTAGCCATTCCTAGCGAACAGCTTGGAGCCAATCTGGTACAATGAAGGAGAGAGAAAAAAGGGATCCTTCATCTTCATATTTTTGGAAAAGTGCATCCACAACCACATTGTCTTTTCCTTTCTTGTAAATGATCTCATAATCATATCCAAAGAGCTTAGTCACCCATTTTTGTTGCTCTGGGGAGGAAATGCATTGTTCCAGAAAATACTTGAGGCTTTGATGATCTGTTTTAATTTGGAAGCGTTGCCCCAATAGATAAGGGTGCTACAGATCAACGACATGAAAAATAGCCAACATTTCCTTTTCATAGATTGATTTGCCCAAATTTCATTCAAATAGTTGTTTGCTGGTAAAGGCCAAATGCCGACCCTCTTGCATAAGGACAACGCCAATTCCTTTCCCTGAAGCATCACATTCCAAGACAAAGGTCTTTGTGAAATCAGGAAGGGCCAGGACTGGAGTGGTGTACATGGCCATCTTCAAGGTTTGAAAAGCCTGAGCAGTTGCTGGAGTCCAAGTGAAAGAATTCTTTTTAAGGAGTGTAGTGAGAGGTGCCACAATCTTTCCATAATTCTTAACAAACTTGTGATAATAACCTGTTAAGCCTAGAAATCCACACAAGCTTTTGAGAGTCTTTGGGTGAGGCCAGTCTTGCATAGCTTCAATCTTTTTAGGATCCACCCTGACGCCGTCCTTACCAACAAGATGACCCAAGTGCTCGACTTCCGAGGTGCCAAAAGCACATTTAGACTGTTTCAGGAAAAGTTGGTGCTGAGAGAGTAGATGGAGAACTCGATCCACATGAGCAAGATGGTCTATCTAGGTTTTTCTATAGATGAGGATATTATCAAAGAAAACTAAGACAAAATGATGGAGAAAAGGATGGAAGACATGATTCATGAGGCTTTGGATGGTGGAGGGGGCATTACACAAGCCAAAGGGCATGACCAAAAACTCATAATGGCCCTCATGAGTTCTAAAGGCATTCTTAGGAATGTATGCCTCTTCCATATGTATCTGGTGGTAGCCAGAATATGATCAAGTTTAGTAAAGAACTGGGTGCCACTCAATTCATCCAAGAGGTCATCAATGACAGGAATGGGGAATTTGCCTTTAATGGTGAGTTTGTTGAGGGCGTTGAAGTCAGGACACATGCACCAAGAACCTTCTTTCTTCAGGACCATGACCACATGAGAAGAGTAGGGGCTCGTACTAGGGTGGATAATGCCTGCGTTAAGTAGTTCTTGAACCATTTTCTCAATTTCATTTTTTTGGGAAAAGGGGTGGTGATAGGGATGGATATTGGGAGGAAGGCTTCCTGGTACAAGGGGAATGGACTAATCATGAACACCACGGGAAGGAGGGAGTCCCTGGGAGTGGAAAAGACCACTTGATGTTTAGAGAGGATGGATTGGAGGTCTTGCGGCACAGAGGGTGTCTCAGTTGCTTATATGGCATGGAGTTGGGAAATAATGCCAGAATGACCTTTTTTGAGCAGCTTTTCCATGCGATGGGAACTAATGATCTCAGGTGAACCGACGATGATGCCTTGGAACTTATATTGTTGGCCCTCCTGGTCGAATTGCATGGTTTATTCCTTAAAATCCATGAGAATGGGACCCAAAGTCCTTATCCAGACTGCACCCAACACAATGTCACAACCACCCATATCGATAGAAAACATATGAGATTTCGGGTGGTAGTCACCAATTTGGAGACACACATTTTCACAATGCCCTCCACATTTCATGGAGCCGCCATTGGCAATCATGATTTGGAAATTATTGACTACATGGATATAGCAATGAGTTTCTTGGGCAATGCGGTGATGAATAAAATTATGGGTGCTTCCACTATCAACAAGAATGATGACCTTCCTATGCTTGATGTAACCAATTAGCTTGAGGGTTTGGGGAGCAGAGAAGCCAGTGAGAGTATTTAGGGAAATGACCAGTTCTACTTCGGGAGGGTTTGAGTGAGGGGTTATGTTAGTGGGTTCAGGTGACTCAGACACAAGGGGAGTTTCAACATCCTCTTCCGAAATATCCTCCGAGATGGTCATAAAAAGATTTTGTTCCTTACACTTGTGGACCGGAAAATATTTGTCATCACAATTATAACAAAGTCCTTTGAGTTGGCGTTCAACCATTTTAGCCCTGGTCAATTTTTGGATCTTTAGTGGAGCATAAGGAATAGTGGGATTTACTGGTTTAGTGCGAGGAATAAAGGAGGGTTTTCAATTTTGAGAAGAGACAACCTATTGTGCTTCCTTAGCTCTGTTAGTAGCCTCCACCCAACTCTGAGGCTGAGCCATGAGGACATGGGCACGAATCTCATCCTTGAGGCCACTGATAAAACATTCTCGAAAAAAAGCATCAGACATGCCCTCTGTACGAAAAGCCAGCCGCTCAAAAGCTGCTATAAAGTCTTCAACTGTTCCAGATTGTTTCAACTTTGTAAAACAACCTAAATGGTTGGTGTCAGTGTCAAAGCATTCATAAAGCTCTACCATAAAGTCTGTCCAAGCTACATAGCCTTGATCGACAGTTTTTCTCCATTGCCACCATTGCCAATGTTCTTGATCTAGATGGAGAACACCATACCAGAGTTTGGCCAAATCATCTGTAATGTCGTACAAAGAGAAATAATTTTCCATTTGAGTTACCCAACCAGTGGGATCTGAGCCATCAAATTTGGTCAAATCCACCCGCGGAAGGCATAGGTCATGGTGAAAGTGATGGGGCTGAAAATTATGGGAATGAGAGGAAGTTTCAGCTTCGGTATGCAAAGGAGGGTCAGATAAAGGGGGATCTGCAGGGATATGCAGCTTGGTGTAGATCATCGAAACGATAGATTCAAGCTGGGTAGTCATGTCTTCTTTGAGTTTGGTGATTGATGCAGCGATGGAGGAATGCATGTTTTGATTGATGGTGGAAATATTGGCACTGAGATGTCTCACTTCTTGTTGGGTCTCTGTGAAATTAGATTGCAAGGTATTGAAGCAAGCTTCCAAGTCTTGGCTACGGGTATGGGCCATGATGACAAGGGAACCGAAAAGGGGGGGGTGGGGTCAAAAATTTTGTTGAAAAATGATAGGTATGAATGTGATAAGGGAGAAGAGATAAATCCAATGGAATAGGTCTCAAATAATGGTGCAAAAATTTCCAGATTTTTTTTTTGTTACACTTGCGGAGTTATACTCTGGTCTAAAGAATACTGCAGTGATGAAATGCCCAAATGCTTAACCAGGAAGAAATGTGTAGTGATTTGGAAACTCGAACACAGTTGCACGATAATAGATCTTGTATGTTTTATGTTTTGTTTCCATCCCCAAGGGTTAGGTATTCAAGGGTTTTCCCTGTGCTATAGCTCTCTGATATACGTGTAGGGTCCAACAATAGTACTCGGCCCAATATCTCAGGGAACCAACTAAGGAGGCTAGACCATGCCCTTAGCCATACTACCTGACTACCCAGGTACTAGAGAGTATCTTCCCAAGTGTTGTTCTCGATGACACTATAGCAGTCAGGCGGCTGATCGGTTTATCTAAAGAGGACTTCAGGAAATCTAGGTCAATCTGTATACATGTGTTGTCTAATGCGCTACCACTCGAAGGGGTACCAACAGGGGTTACAAGGGTGGCCAACAGAGGTGCGCTTAAGAACCACTTGTATTTCCTGCGTGTATGAATCCCTCAACCACGGGTTTATGCGCGTAATGACAAATCTCTATAGCTTAAAGATGTTGGAATACGTATCTACCCTGAAAAAAAATTAACCCACAATTTTCTATCGAGGAAAGTGCTCTGATACCACTTGTAATATTCCAGATATAAAAAGTATGCAGAACAAAAATAAAATGCTAGAAATGGTAGATAAACAACAATATAACCATGACAACACCACAATAACACTGAAATGATATCAGAATAACACCAGAAAGAACACTTTGATTTTGAGAGCAATGTTCACTTGCCTCTTCGAGGGGGCAACCTCCAGTCAAGCAGAGCTCTATACAATTATATCCAAGCTAGGGTTCTCATACCCTCGACTCCTATTTATACTAAATATGTCTATCAAAAGAACCATCTAGAGGAAGATCCTTCTAGAAGCGAAAGCTTCTATTAAGTCTTCATACATTCGACTTATTCTACCTTATTGCAAGGCCTTATTATCATTGACCTTTATTACATCCGAATATATTGTTCTACCTACGTGAGGGGTTAGGTCCTTAACATTTTCCTTCTAAACTGCCATTTATGTGTATCATTATGTTTTTCTTGTAATATAATGATTTATTTTTTTTAAAACTATATATATAATTTTTTTTTAATTTTTCTATATACGGTGTTTCCCCTAGGGTTTCCATTTTTTGAGGGCTTGTTTCGTATTGTCCCAGTTTCGAAAACTCTGAAACATTTCCCCGTTTCGTGCAACTTAGATATAAAGGCTTAGGGAATTATTATACTATATTCGCTTAGCCTCCTTGGCTTAAGCTCCCTTTACCTATCCCTTAACCCCCTTCCCTACTTGTGGAGTCTTAGCTCCCCGATACTCTTTTGTCCCTTGTTCTACAACCATGGTGTTATTTTTATTAATTAATGCATATGTACAATTTATAATACACACTCTCTATCCTTTGATTATCTTTATAGGTGCTCCGGGATAAACGTACTGGCTCACCAACCTAAGTATCACATGTACAATATATTTACAAATCTGGCGATCAAGCTGGGGTACTACATTCCCCTCCCCTTTGTTTATGCATTGTCCTCAGTGCATCTATAGACATATGTACAATCCGATTTCTTCAAAATTATGCAAAAAATGTTTTGATCTTCCTGTCCAATATGCACACTCACTGAACCTGGAAATCACCCTCATGCTCCACCTTTCTTTCTATTTAGAACTGACATGATCCTCATCATCTCTACAAGTAAAACAGATGAATAAGAGAATTAGCACATGCAATCAACATATTCATGTACACTCTGATAAATAGTTCAAATGATAGAATAAAGTTGAGAATCTCCCTTTAATCGATAGTTGAATCCTTTGAGTTCCACTAGCTACCTGGCACAAGGCCCATTAAAGTATTCATTGCTCGAGAGATTAAGAATCCTTTCAATTTACATCACTTTGTGTCTTCCCAAGTTCGGAGTATATGTCTGAGTTGGTTGTATGAAAATGCCTTCCAATAATACTCCCTTAAGTGCCATTCAACATTAACTAACATCCGACATTTCCATAATGTTCCACCCGACCAGTGTTCTTCCACCGCCATGGAGTCTGTGCTCATTGATTGACATCAACTATGGATTAGAAAATACTTATGCTTTCACCATTTCTACCTACAACATTGTTTCCAGTCTTTGCATTTTGTTGCTCCAAGGCAACCTGGCCTACAACATCTGATAATTGCTTTATAGCATTTGTTGATGCCTTGCTACTTCTTTGCCATGCTGACAATGAGGAATCCTTCCAATGTCACCCATAATAGAGACATTCCAACCAAAGTCAACAACCAATTCATACCCAATTCTTGTTGCTATATATCCTTTTTTATGTTTGCAATAGCTCGACAAAGAATCATCAATAATCATTTGAAGATGTGATTATAGTACCCTCAACTTTTGTCCTCTTATTGTTGTTTATAGACCTACTTTCTGATTGTTTCTCTAAAAATGTCTGCCAATAGCTATTGCAAAAGCTTGGTAATGGAGTACACATTTTTTATGACCTTATATTAGATGTAAACGAAAGAAGCTTATCGCCAAACCCAATTAATGAGTGATATTTTTCATGATGAATGTCAACTTCAGATTTAAATATCAATTCATTTATTTTCTCTCAACAACGTATCGTCCTGTATATTCACCCATTCCTTTTATTCTGGTAACTCAGTCCCCATCCCTCTCATATTGAAGAAGAAGAAGAAGAAGAAGAATGCCAGCTACACAGTTACAGCTCAAGCGTTTTTGAGAAAACAAATGGGTATGAAAAAAGAATAACCTTCCTTTCCAAAGCCTTTTTTTTCCTAAGCACTTCCTTTCTTTGTATGAACTAAATATTAGTGTGGAGGATTTCCATCTTAGTGGGTTGGAGCCAAATATGTGCCCAATTCTTCCAATTGATGCCTAGTTACTTCATAATAGAATAAAAAAGGCATTCACAATAGACATTCCTTGGGAAAGAAACATAACCTATACCAACAACCAAACCATAAAACATATTACCACCATTCATTATCCACCCCCAAAAGGGTTCTCAAGTTTGTATGAGGATCTTGTAGTTCTTTGAAGCACTCAAAGAAATCAACATATGACAGCAAAACCAACCCATTAGGTAATGGAAGTAGTGGGCATCACTCACAACAATTTCCCATTTACCAATATTGAAAATAAACTGCATGGTGTTATAGCAGGCTTAACAAACATTCATAATGACTGTGAAAAGTGTTCTTGATATTTCACTAACAAGTCCAAAAGGCAACAACCAACCTTCCATCAGATTGCACAGAAAATATTATTTCTACTTGCTGCTAGGTGTAATGTAGCACAAATTTTGTTTCAGGCACATACCCTGCTTCCTTAATTTGATGAATTAGTTTCACCAATTTTGCATAGATTTTCTCTGTTTCTAAATGTGACCTATCTCTTGTGTTGAACGTATGCACCTCATTCTTAGTCGTGATCTAGATGTGTCATGTTTTGTTCTTCACCCCTTCGTTTTTCAACATCTTTCTAATCTTGGCATTTTCATCCCATCTACTAGCAGTAGCATAGATGTTGAACAATTGCATATATGGTCCACTTAAATGTGGTTCCAACTTAAGAAGATGATTTGCTGCATGCTTTGCTAGCTCCATGTTGCAATGGATTCTACATATCCCAAGCAAAGCCTCCCAAACACCAACATTAGCTTCAAATGACAACAAGCTCTGGATACCAAGCAAGATGAGTTTCAGTAATCTAATGTCATATGCGTTTGTAGGGAGTGATATTGTCGACATGTCCAGTAGAATGTTGAGGGTTTACATATTAAATGTTGTACAAACCTGAACGAAAGCCAAAGTAGCAATCTTAGAATGAACAGGGCAGCTGGGTTCTGTGGGAGTTGGTTTACATACATGCTATCATTCCCATATTTTCAAGCTACTCAGCAAGCTACAAAGCATTCTTATTATGGATCATTTGGATATTATGTCACAAACATTTTTATCCCAGTAGTAGATCAGACACACCTAGAGATCTGAAATTTTGATTGACAAAACTCACAGTTTATAATTATGGGTGTCAATGGACATGGTTCATAGTCGTGCTAGTAACAATGACACATATGTTCTCGATGGTTATAATATTGGTCAGAGAACAAAATAATTGTACTTCCACATAAGAGAGAGGGGATACCACAAGTTGTGGAGCCAACTATCAGTATGGCATTTCAAGACATGCTTCAATCTTTCGCTACTAATGCCTATGAAGAAGAATAGTCACTATGATCTGCGTTTGAAGATTCAGGAGTGGAAATGCAAGGCTTACTAATAAATTGGTTCAACATCTTGGCTTATTAAGGTTTCAAATGTTTCCAAGGAGGAAGATTTTTCCTAGAGATTGGCTCAAAAATCTTTCTCCACATCTTTACAAGATACCAGATATATAAAATATGCAGAACAGAAACGAAATGCTAGAAATGACAGAATAACAGTAAAATATCCAGCATAATCTTCACAATACACAGAAATGATATACGAAA
>JZKD02S1112371.1:1066524-1098953 GCA_000966675.3 Picea glauca | reverse complement strand
AGGATTTCTCATTTTTGCTTTTCATTTTTACACCCATACTTGGCCAAAACGGTAGGCATTGTGCCTCCACTTGTGCCATAGTTGTGGGGTTTTCATTTTCATTTTCAAAAGTCTTCTAATTTTTACATAATGTCCAACTTGGCCAATACGGTAGACATTGTGCCTCCATTAGTGCCATTGTTGGAGTAGTTTTGCTTTCAAGTCTTTTCATTATTTCAAGCAATTTAATTTTAATTCTTTATTTATACCCACATTGGTCAAACGGTAGGCATTGTGCCTCCACATGGACGGAATTGTGAGGCAACAATAATTTCATCTATTTTGTAAAGCAAGCAATAATCTAATTTCATTATTTGTTTAAGGCAAACTAATAAAGCATCTCAATACATTTATTTTGCCCCATCTTGCAAGAGGGTGGCCCCTAGCCATTCCTTGCAATAATGGAAGGCTTGTTATAATACTAAAATCATTGCTCAAAGTAAAATTTATTTCCCAACGTTTGCCCCGTATTCTCTCCCCTTGCCACTTAGTTGGATCATGGGTGACAAGAAAGGGCAAAGGTTGGAGGTAGTAATTAGGCATCCACAACCAATTGTTGTTCTTGCACCATAAAATCAAAGACTTGGAAAGATGCTCGGGGTGCTAGGTCGGGGACGATCTCACGATTCTCGGTGTCCTCCAGGTGGAGTACCTTGCAAACTTTGGGTTTGACCTGCAGATCTAGGGTAGGCCTCGTTGCCATACTTTTTGAGCACCCAACACTCCCTTTTGGTCAGAACAATAATGTTTTTGGGGTTGTCACATAGTCTAGGAGACAATCATTCACACTTAATCCCCTTAATCGAAGTGACACATAAAATTTACTAAAATCAAGTTACACACTACATTTCATAACACTTGCAACACAATTTCATTTCACAACATAATATCTCAATTTCATTTTGCAAGCAATCTTATGGTGGTGTGATTCATTTTCAAGCAAGTTCTCATTTCAAGTCTCAATCACATATATGGCAACTTGAATTCTCATACATTTGGGTATTTTAAGCAATTAACTTTTCAAGGCAATATCTACATTTTGGTGTCTCATATGATTGATGTATAATGTAATTTCCTTCGTATATTTGTAGTATCATCTAAAGTGTTTTTTCTTTCTTCATAAACTTTCATGTGTGATATATTATTTCATCTTATGAGTTGAATGTTTCATTTATCTAACTATCTCTTTCATGTATATTGTGTAATCAACTAGTTCTACTTGTTCATTATAAGCTATCTTGTATTTCAATTTGTATATCTCAATTGTAACGTAATTCTTGTTGTATCCTATAGCATTATTTATCTCTTGTATAAGTTGTATTTAATCCTTTAATTGTGTAATCTAACTGACCCCTTGCCCAACCTTAGGCACTAGTAATAGTTGACTTAGGAAAAGGCTTGATTCTCATTCTAGCGATTTGCATTTTCATTTTTGCTTGCCATATAGGCTAGCTTCCCCTCACCTTTAATAGACTAAAATTAAATCCTAGAATTCATCTAGTAACTGGGGTCTACCCCCCTTGGCTTACTTAGGAGTAAGCCTAGATGGAAGAGGTTCAAGTCAAAGTGACATCATGGACTTTGAACCTAGGCATTGTGCCTCTAAGGACACACTAAGTGAGCAGGACTTAGCTCACGTTTGAAAGTGTGTGTAAGGACGACAACATCTTTGGCGCCGTTGTTGGGGATAAGTCTTTTATCTTTGGTCAAAACGACTTAATTTTAATTTATTCTTTTAAAACAAAGTAATAAATTTCCTCCCTAAAATTTTTAAACTTGGGTTTGTTATTCAATATTGCTTAATTTCCAAGTGGCGACTTCATTGAATAATTTTGTGAGGTATCCTACTAGGAGTAACCCGCAAGGGTTGGTTGATGCTCTTCCTGAACCTGAAAGGGTGTATAGGAGGAGAGCAAATAGATTAGTTCCTCGTAGGTTCCTTGATAGTCTTGAAGCAATCTCTGATATACATCACTTGTTTTCAACTAATAATAATCAACCAATTGTTAATACTATAACAACTAATCCTAATTCAATCATGGGTGATTTGCTAGCGCCCTTGAATTTTGTAGCCATTCAAGGTTCCCCTCATGTCATTCCTGACAAAGCAATTGATAAGTTTCCTACTTTTCCGGGAAATAATTCTATTAGTGCCAAATCCCACATCTTAAATTTCAACTTATGTATTGGGAAATGGTGTCGTGGTCATGATGAGGAAGATGTGAAAATGACTTTATTTGTATATTCTTTAGAAGGAGATGTTGCAGAATGGTTTTCTGAATTTGATTCAGATAAGTTTAACACCCTAGATAGTATAATAACTGAGTTTATGAAAAGATGGGGTGATCAGAAAGAAAACAAATACTTACTAGCTGCCCTTAGTACAAGTCAGAAAAAGGAAAATGAAACCATTGAAGAATTCAACAAAAAAATTAATGACTTGGTTAAAAGTCTCCATCAAGATATAAAACCTCTTCCAGCATCCATATTGATTCATTACATGGAGGATTTTGAGGGAGAAATGAGATATCAACTAAGGGATAAGGATCCACAATCTCTTGCGGATGCACAAAAATATGTAGTAAGAATAGATAAGAATATGCAAAATGCTAGGAAGTCAAACATTCTTGGTTTTACTAGAGGTTCTTCTTCTAAAAATAATGAAGAAAAGAAGAAGAAAGTAGAAGGTCAAGAGTCTCCTAATGATGGTATTAAGGAGTTGACTCAATTGATCAAACAAATGAAAGTTAACCATGCCAATCAAATTAATGCTTTGCAAAATAGATTGATCACTATGGAGAGATCTCAAAATAATCGACCTCATCATAAGCCAAATGACAAATGGCCAAAGAGACCTCCTCCACATGATCAAAGGCCACCTAATCCTTTTGAGTCCACCAACTTGGTAGAGCATCAAGCCATACCTTATTGTAGGCCTTGTGGTGAGTTTCATGAGGAAACAACTTGTCCAATTTTTCTTGAGGGTTGTAATGAAGATGATTATGGTGATCAAGGAAATGAACAAGTTAACATGTGTGGTAGGAAATACCATGTGGGAATGTATGATTGGATGGAATTTTTCGAACATTAGAATAGTGCAGTTTACATGAATAATGGTGTTGACAAGGAAACGAAAAAATTTGGGCCTAAGCCTACACCCCAACAAGTATCAGAAATGGCTAAGTATAGAGGCATTACCTACCAAAGGAATGGAAATAGGAATCAAGCTAAAAATCAAGCTAATATTCCCAAGGTAGCTCCAACTCCTAAGTCAAATGTACATGCTAGATCAGATTTGAATATTGATTTAGGTGGTTGTCTAAATAATGCAAAGATGCTGGTTTGGGTTTCGGAAATCATGAAGATCCCTTCACAAAGGAAAAAATTACTTAAATCCATAGAAAATCCTCCTCAAAATATTGTTGATAGACAACCAACAGTGTCTTACCAAGATGCACCAGTAATTTTGCAAAATTCTGATAGGGGGAATGAGAAGAATCGGCCTTTCTACCTTTCTTTGCTTGTAAACAATAAAGTGCTACATAATTGCATGTTAGATTTAGGGGCTAGTTCAAATGTTATGACTAAGAAGGTAATGGAACAATTAAACTTAAGGATATCTAGACCTTATCATAAAATTTGTGCCATGGATAGTAGAAGAATTGAAATGCATGGATTAATCAAAGGTTTACAAGTACACTTGGCATCTTTCCCAAACATCATGTTCGAAATGGATATTGTTGTGATTGATGCCCCTGATGCATGGGGAATGTTGCTTAATAGAAAGGCAACGATAGCTTTGGGAGGTAATTTACAAATGGATTTAACCTATGCGACCATCCCTACCCCAAATGGAAGTACTTTTAAGTTAAATAGGGAGTTGTATAGGAAGTATCATGTTGAAGACCCAAGAAATCCTATGGATGATTTAAAATATAGTAAGGATGATCTTGGTAATTATGTTGTTTTGTCTAAATCTATTGTTCCCTTAGAAGAGGAAGTTAAAGATGATAGAGTTGATGAAGTTTGGTATATGAATTTTGATGGTGCTTTTTCTAGATCGAGAAAAGGTGTAGGAATAGTCATTCAATCTCCAAATGGTCATAAATTTAAGTTTTCTTATAGATTGGAGTTTGATTCTACTAATAATGTGGTTGAATATGAGGCTTTGTTTCTTGGTTTAGAGGTTTGCAAAGACATGGGTGTCAAATGTTTGAATATTAAGGGAGACTTAGATTTGGTCATTCAACAACTTAAGAATAATTTTGCTTGCAAATCAGAAAGGTTAAAGAAGTATAGGAATGCAATATGGAACTCTATGGAAGATCTTGATGCTTTGAATCTTATTTCTATTCCTAGGGAACAAAATTATAATGCTGATGAACTTGCTATAGCCGCTTCCACACTTCAACTTTCCCATGAATTAATTAAAGAAAATGTTTCGGTGGAAGTAATATTTAGACCCTCAGTTCCAGATAATATGGATCATTGGCAAATATTTGATGATGATAAGCAAGCCATTAGATTCTTGACTCAAATACAAGAATTTTTTGAATTTCACACCAATGATAAAGAGGAGGGTTGTAACTACACAGAAAATGACAATAAGACTAATCCAATCCCTAGGCACCTTATTGCTCAAGAAAATATTTTTGATAGACAAGATGGACACAAGCATAAAGAAGAGTCAAATGAAAAACCACGTGACCACTTGGAAGTCAACATAGGAAGTGACAAAGAGCCTAGAATGGTGAAAGTAGGAAAAACTACCCCTATAGAAGAAAAAAATCAAATTGTCAAACTGTTAATGGAATATAGGGATGTTTTGGCTTTCACTTATGATGAATTGAAGGTTTACAGGGAGGATGTGATTCAACATGTGATTCCTTTAAAGGAAGATACTAAACCCTTTAGACAGAAGTTGAGGCAGATTAACCCCAAATTAGCTCCTTTGGTTCAACAGGAGTTATAGAAAATGTTAGCAGCAGGAATTATAGCCCAAACTCGACATTCTTCATGGTGCTCAAACTTGGTTGTTGCTAGGAAGAAGAATGGAAAAATTAGGCTATGTATTGATTTCAGGAATTTAAATATTGCATCACAAAAGACAATTATCCTCTTCCCAAGATGGAAACTTTGCTACAAAGGGTAACATGATCGAGAATGATTTCCATGCTTGATGGTTTTTCCAGATATAATCAGATCAGACTTAAGGAAGAAGATAGGCATAAGACTACTTTTACTACTCCATGGGGTACCTTTGAATATTTAAGAATGCCATTTGGTTTATCAAATGATGGAGCTACTTTTCAAAAAGCTATGGATTATGCATTTAGGGGGTTAATTGGAAAATTAATAGAAATATATCAAGATGACTTAACTGTTTTTTCTAAGGATGGAAAGATTCATATTAATCATCTTAAACAGGTTTTTGAAAGGTGTAGAGAGTTTGGGATTTCCTTAAATCCTGCTAAATCAGTTTTTGGGGTAACAGAAGGTAAACTCTTGGGCCATATTATTTCAAAAGATGGGGTCAAGTTAGACTCAGAGAGAGTTGAAGAAATTGGAAAGGTACCCTTACCTATTTCAAAGAAAGCTCTCCAATCCTTCTTAGGACAAACCAACTTTGTTCATAGGTTCATTCCTAATTATGCTGAGATTGTGAAACCTATATATAAGTTGCTTAAGAAGGATGTTAAGTTTGAATGGAATGATGAAAGTAAAAAAGCATTCCAAGACATTAAAACTGCCATATCTGAAGCTCCCGTCCTTATTAGTCCAGATTATTCTAAGGACTTTCAGATTTTCTCTTTTGCCTCTGAAGATACTATTGATGGTGTATTACTTCAGAAAAATGATCAAGGCCATGAGCAACCCATTGCATATATGAGTCGAGCCTTGAAGAACGCAGAATTAAAATATCCTATGTTTTAAAAACAAGCATATGCCTTGGTGAAGTCACTTAAACATTTTAGAGTCTTCGTTGAATATTCCAAGGTGATTGGTTATGTGCCTAATTCAGTAGTTAAAGATGTTTTATCTCATTCAAAGGGACTAGGTACAAGAGGTAGATGGATTGCAAAAATCCAAGAATATGTTTTAGAAATCACACCCACCAAGTTGGTTAGAGGTCAGGGTTTAGCTAAGATGTTAACTGAAGGGAATGAAAAGGCCTTGGGTATGGTTTGCCAAAATTATGATCAAGAAATCTCCCCTAATTTATTAAAGCTTGAACAGTTAGAGTGGTATGCAGATATTATTTCCTATCTTAAAAATCTTACTTGTCCAAGTCATCTTGTGGGTCATAAGAAAAGGGCTTTAAGGTTAAAATCTTCTAAGTATGTTCTCACTAGAGATGGATTAGGATGGAAAAATCCTGATGGAGTTATCCTTAGATGTGTGGATGATGTTGAATCAAAAAACTAGTGGATGAATTCCATGCTGGATTTTGTGGTGGACACTTTGTAGCTAAAACTACTACACACAAAATCCTTAGAGCAGGATATTATTGGCCTACAATCTTTTCAAATGTGCATCAGTTTGTAAGAAAATGTGAGCCTTGCCAGCTTTTCACAGGAAAGCAAAAGTTAGCCGCCCTCCCTTTACAACCAGTTGTGGTTGAAGCACCTTTTCAGCAATGGGGTTTGGACTTCATAGGAAAATTCAAAGATAATTCAAGTAATGGGTATTCATGGGTTATAACAGCTACAACTTACTTCACCAAATGAGTTGAAGCCATTCCCACTAAGTCGACAACTGAAAAGGTTGTCATGGATTTCCTTGAAGATAGGATTATTACTAGATTTGGGGTGCCTTCAAAAATAGTGACAGACAATGCTAAGGCTTTTTGTTCAGCAGAAATGTCTTCCTTTTGTTTCAAGTATGGCATTATTTTTTCGCATGCATCAAATTACTATCCCCAAGGAAATGCTCATTTTCATGAACCTTTGTGGTGAATAAAAAGATAGAAGTCCAATTTCACTGGATCAATTCTTTATGATTTTAAAGAATTCTTTGAATTTCTTGCAGTTCCCTGAGATCCATGAGGGAGACACAAGGTCTAGGATGCCAAACTAGGGCCAAATTCGAAATAGTTACCTGAAAATAATAAACAATTTTGCATGCTCACAAGAACACCACCAAAACTCCACTAATTTGATGTTTCCTATGAAATAAAAATCTTGAAAACCCTGAACACAACAGAGGGACTAACCAACAAAAGATGCAACCCACACTACCAAAAAATGACTACTTAATGTAAATATGATGGCCTGAACCAAGGAGACAGTAACCAAAGTTAGACTGTAAAGGAGTGAATTTTAGGAGACCAAAAAATCCGATGGAGTTTAGAGACCACAACAACAACCCACAAAGAGTTCCTCCTAGACTAAAATTCATAAAACCATAAATGCACATAACCAAACTAATGTCAGAAACATCTCTTATGAGACAATGGATCAATAACTAAACTATATTTCACTTTCCTCTTAATCACATTCCTCTTCGAAACTTCATTATCCCACCTCGACAAAGATAAATTCCAGTAGATGGTTCAAGATCATTTGTAACACCCTGTTTCCCCTAGTTTGTAAATATACTATATTGGCCAAGAGACTATGGAAAAATCAATATGTGTGAATGTTTGATTTGACGGACCTTTGCATAAAAGGTCAATGAATGTAAATTCTGTTATTTACTAGAAAATGGATAAGTGTTGCATGACTGTTGGAAGGGGGGTGTACTAAGAGAGACCACAAATGCTATGGAAGAGATGGTGAAGGGGACCAGGAATGGTTGCGTTAACCTCCACCAAACCAGTACCTTACTGGATTTAATTGCTTAGGACCAGAATAGTCCTCTGACCCAGGAATGAATTACAGTTAGGTTGGTAGGTGGGAAGACCTCCTCAAGAGTTAATGAGGGTATGGGGAAGAGCACCCATCTGTAAGGATTTTAGACCTAACCAAGGACTGGGAATTTGAGCCACACACAATCTTGTTGAGAAAGGCAAGAAAGGAAGGTGTGATGGGCAGAGGAAGACCGATAAAGAGTGCAGATACGAGAGACTAAGCTCTCAGGTTCAAGGAAGAACTAGAAAATGAGCGTGTTTTGGTTGCAGGAAATGGCTAGTAGGGTCGTGATACAAGCTAATAAATGAGGCTGCTGAGTGACTGAGGAAGTACTTAGGCGGTCCTCATTGCTTGGTATTGTGTAAACCGTTGCCAAGATCCTGCGGGTGGAGGAGAGTAACCTCTGTCCCTACTGTCGCTGAGCCGAAAGAAAGGATTATATCTCAGAGCATCATGGTCTAGCTCGGGGGTGGCTAGTGGTAAATTCGTTAGGAGTGACTGAGCCTATGGTTGGGAGGAAATGATAACCCCTTTCAGTAGTCGCTTCACGTTATCTGGTTCTGATAAGTATTTTCCTACTTTATGTATTGAACTGAAATAATGGATGAATGCATGGGTTTATGTATATATGTGTGTCTATAAATGGTTTATGTGTGGAATGGTTATGATATGTGTATGCCTTCATCTCCTTGTGAAATTAAGCTTCTAACTGATAGTCTGTATGCCAAACTTAGCTCCTGAGGCTTCTTGGGACATAATCTTGTAAGACGACCAAGATAGGAGATATCGTGTCAATCTGAACCTGTTGGTTAGAATAGGATACCTCTTTCAGACTCCTTGTCATGCAATCAGGATTCCAGGCCCAATTCCTTAACCATTTCATGATAAATCTTAGGAAGGATAGCGAGGTTCAAGCCTTGAAAGGGGAGATCTATTTGTTTGGAAGACGAGCGGATGAGATTCGTTCAAGAGGACCCTTATGATCAATACCTAGGAACCTTAGGCTAAGCCTAAGGAAGCTAAGTCCTTCTGGCTCCAGAAGTTCGAAGTCTGGAACTTCAGAGTATGATCAACCTTACCAACCTTATACTGGTCGGAGGTAACCGGGAGACTCGGTTACCTGTACGGTTAATTAACATTGGGCGGTTCCCCAAGTGGTTAGGTGAATCTATCGTACCAACCAAACCAGGATCCAAAACCTTGAAGGTCAGAGCTGTGAAGAACCCAGAAGCGTAGATCAAGGGATCCCTAGGGTTCTTTCCTAGCCGTCGATATATCGGGGATACATGGCGCTAGCCCCTTTAATTCAAAGATTGGGCACTTTGGGAGAAAAGAGGAGTTTGCATCGAAAAACTCCCGAACATCGAATCCCCAAGGTAACAAGAGTCGTAGATCTATAAATCTACGTGGTTGGATCTCGATCGTGAGATCTAAGGAATGTTAAGAGGCTGTCAGTCTGGGGTGATTTGGTGTAGTGATGTCACCCAGGGTGACATGGACCCCAGCTTGACATGCCACATGTCACCCGAATTCGTGTGTATCCCATACCCTATAGGCCCATTGGAACGTAACATGTGTCACCATGATCCCTCCTACGTTTCAGTTCCTGGCACGTGTCTGCCTAGCCAAAGTGGTTGGTGAAGTGACCGGGACCCCAGGAGTCCGAGACTTCGGGACTCTGAAGGATTTGGGGTGTAGCATTTAGAGAGACCAAAAAGGTCCGAAGGCCAAAACCACATGGCAAGCTTTTGGGACTTCGTAAGTCTGAGACTTCGGGAGGTCTCGGGCGTAGATAGAAAGGAGATGTTCAGTGCCAAACTCTGAATTCCCCTCTATCCTATGTGTCAGACGAGGTTTAAGCCAATCGTCGGATTGGTTGATGGATGGACCTTCCCTACGGGAGGTAGGAACCAAGAGATGATACTAACGAGATGAGGTCGTAAGAGATAAACCAAGGGTCGGTTTAGAATCTGGTTGCAGTCGTTAGAAAGCTGTGAGCAAGTAGAAGAGAATGAATCATCGTAGAGAGATGATTCGAGATGAGTTAGTTAAGGAAAAATGAATTTATGATACCCCACCCCTTAAAAGAGTATTAAGGAGTAGGGTGTGTTGCAAATTGGTATCAGAGCATGGTTACAACACTTGGCCTGCTTGGGATCATGGACAAGTTGCGTAAAAACCATATTTAAATAACTTTAAGGGTGACGCCCTATCTTACCTCTTTCCTAAAAAGTCTGGTTAAACTTTTACTGAAGAAAAGAATGAAACCTTCTTTTGTGTGTGTGTATTTAAGAAATATGAATTGTGTGTTGTTCATAAACTAATAGACTGTTGGCTAACATTTGTTTTGTCAACACTCAAGCAGTCAGTAAATTGTGGGAAAACTACAAGTATAAAGGATGGTGATGCACCATGAAGTGGGGGAGGGCTCCCACAATAGAGACGAAGAATCTGATGAAAGGAGGGCGGTGGAAACCCCTCGGGATATGGCTGAAACTGTAAGGAGCCTCATGGCTGAATTATAGAGTTGCAAGGCTGACAATGAAAGATTTATAAAAAAGAAAGAAAAACAAACATAAATTAATGCAGTCTTGCTGCAGAGCTTATCTAATATACAGAGGTAGCTGTAACATGGACCTACAACCAATCATGTGGAATGAGAACATAAAAGAGAAGTCAAAGTCCACCTAAGATATGAAAACGTGGTCCCATAAGTGGCCACACTAGGAGGAGTACCTCGAGGAAGGCCCAACCTGGAAGCATGGGACACTCACCGAGGGAGTCCTCTAGAGAGGGAACTGGAAACTCTGAGGGATCCTCTAGTGGAAAAAATAGCTCACATTCTCAAAGGAAAGGAAAGAAGAGAAAGCATTCCAAAAGTCATGGCCCCAAAGAGTTCAAGAAATCCAAACCACCCTCTTTCAATAGAGATATTGAGAAATGGGAAGAGGCAGAAGCTTGGTTGCTTGTTTTAAATAAGTACTTCAGAGTCCATGACTACTCTGAAAACTTGAATGCTCGAATAGCCATCTTCAACCTGAATGGAAAGGCTTCCATTTGGTGGGAGGACCTTAAGAATGTGAAAGGAATCCATGAAGAGGACTTATCATGGAAACAGTTTGAGAAACACTTCAAGAAGAAGTATCTGTCAGAGAAATACTTTAATGGGAAGACTAAGGAGTTCTATGAACTCAAGTTGGGACAACTCATCATAGAGGAATATGTCAATAAATTCCTTGAGCTACTGAGGTATGTACCCTACATAAAGGATGAAAAGGTAAAAGTGCAACGATTTATTAGTGGGTTACCTCAGACCTACCGAAACATGATTAAGTTTGATGAGCCAAAGACCTTAGAAGACACTATCCGAAAGGCAAGGTATTGTTATGAATAACATGAGAGTCAGACATAACCTCGCGAGGACTAGAAGAAGAAGAGTAGTTCGGGAATCAATAAGAAGGGGTTCAAACCCTCAAGATTTAAGAACTATAGGAAGGACTCTAGGATAAGCCTTCCTACTAGAAGTGTATATCAACAAAATTTCCCCTCCGAGAGTGGAAATAAACCTTTTGGAGCAACCCCAGGAAAGACAGATAACCCAAAGCAGGAACCCTTGAAATGTTGGGGTTGCGGTGAAGAACATCTGCTGAGGGATTGCCCACACATACAACAAAACAATAGGAGAGTCTACAATATCCAAGAATCTACCATAGTCAATGACGTGGCTAGGAGCATGCCACATATTTATGAAACTTTGGATAATAAACAAGCCGACCACCAAGCTTCAATGATGGATATGGAAGGTATGATTGTCAACCATCTAGTTTCTATTTTAATTGATCCTGGTTCTAATTTGAGTTATGTGGCCCCTCAGACTATTGATACGTGTAAACTACAACCAGTTAGACATGTTAATCCATGGTTGGTACAACTAGCCACTGGAACCAAAAGAAAAGTAGCAGAGGTCATACCAGCTTGCCAATTCATCATGGATGGATTGCCCACCCAAGCGACCCTTAACATACTTGCCCTAGGATCTTATGACCTGTTGATTGGTATGGACTAGTTAGCCACTTATAAAACCAAATTGTACTGTTACCATGAAACTTTGGAGTGTGAGAACGAAGAAGGGAGAAAAACGAACCTCCAAGGGATTCCAAAGCTTATTTCTGTGAGACAAATATCAACCCTTCAAATGAAAAAGTATTGCAGAAAGGGATGCCCTCTATATGCAATACAAGTATTGGAATTTGTTGAGGATGACAAACTGAACCTAGAGGACCACCCCATATTAAGAGAGTATAGGGACGTGTTTCTAGAAAAGGTACCGAGTCTACCTCCGAGAAGAGACATTGACTTCTCGATAGAACTTGCACGAGGAGCAGTGCCAGTGTCTACGACACCCTATAGGATGAGTACACCTGAGCTAGTTGAGCTCAAGCTACAACTAAAGGAAATGATGGACAAAGGCTACATTCGGGCTAGTGTGTCTCCATGGGGAGCACCGGTCTTGTTTGTGAAGAAGAAATATGACACACTCCAATTGTGCATAGACTATAGACAAGTCAATAAGACAACCATAAAGAACAAGTACCCCTTACCAAGAATCGATGACTTGTTCGACCAACTAGGGGGTGCTTCCATTTTCTCAAATATTGACTTAAGGTATGGATACCATAAAATCTGAATCAAGGATGAAGACATCCACAAAAAATCTTTCAGGACCCAATATGGTCACTATGAATTTGTGGTGGTTCCATTTGGATTAACTAATGCTCTTGCCACTTTTATGTGCTTGATGAGTAATGCACTCAGCAAATTCCTAGACACATTTGTATTGGTTTTCATTGATGATATCCTAATCTACTCCAAGAACATAGAGGAGCATGAATAACATCTTAGACTTGTACTTCAAGTACTAAGAGATCATTAACCAATGGGTGCAGATAGCAAGGAGACGTTCAACACCAAACTTCAAATTCCCCGCTAGCCTACGTGTTAGACAAGGGTTAAACCAGTCGTCGGATTGGTTGATGGATAGACCTTCCCTACAGTAGGTAGGAATCAATAGATGATACCAACAAGATGAAGCCATAAGAGATAAAATAAGGGTTGGTTTAGAATCAAGTTGCATTCATTAGAAAGCTACGGGCAAGTAGAAGAGAATGAATCATCTCAGAGAGATGATTTGAGATGAGTTAGTTAAGGAAAAACAAATTTATGATACCCCACCCCTTAAAAGAGTATTAAGGAGTCAGGTGTGTTGAAAATTTGTATCAGAGCATGGTTACAACACTTGGCTTGCTTGGGCTCATAGACGAGTTGCGTAAAAACCATATTTAAAGAAATTTAAGGGTGACGCCCTATCTTACCTCTTTCCTAAAAAGTCTGGTTAAACTTTTACTGAAGAAAAGAATGAAACCTTCTTCTGTGTGTGTATTTAAGAAATATGAACTGTGTGTTGTTCGTAAACTAATAGACTATTGGCTAACAGTCAATGTTTTTTCAGCAGTCAATAAATCGTGGGAAAATTACAAGTATAAAGGATGGTGATGCACCATGAAGTGGGGGAGGGCTCCCACAATAGAGACGAAGAATCTGACCAAAGGAGGGCGATGGAAGCCCCTCGGGATCTGGCTAAAACTGTAAGGAGCCTCATGGCCGAATTACAAAATTGCAAGGCCGACAACGAAAGATTGATAAAAGAGAAAGAAAAACAAACAGAAATTAATGCAATCTTGTTGCAGAGCTTATCTGATATATAGAGGCAGTTGCATCATGGACTTGCAACCAATCATGTGGACTGAGGCCATACAAAGAGAAGTCAAAGTCCACCTGAAATACGAAAACATGGTCCCATAAGTGGCCACACTAGGAGGAGTACCTCAAGGAAGGCCAAACCTAGAAGCATGGGACACACATCGAGGGAGTCCTCTGGAGAGGAAACTAGCAACTCCGAGGGATCCTGTAGCGACAAAACTAGCTCACATTCTCAAAGGAAAGGAAAGAAGAGAAAACATTCCAAAATTCATGGGCCTGAAGAGTTCAAGAAAGCCAAACCACTCTCTTTCAATAGAGAGATTGAGAAAGGGGAAGAGGCAGAAGCTTGGATGCTTGGTTTAAAGAAGTACTTCAGAGTCCATGACTACTCTGAAAACTTGAATGCTCGAATAGCCATAGTCAACCTGAATGGAAAGGCTTCCATTTGGTGGAAGGACCTTAAGAATGTGAAAGGAATCCATGAAGAGGACTTATCATGGAAACAGTTTGAGAAACACTTCAAGAAGAAGTATCTGTCAGAGAAATACTTTGATGGGAAGACTAAGGAGTTCTATGAACTCAATCTGGGACAACTCATCATAGAGGAATATGTCAATAAATTCCTTGAGCTACTGAGGTATGTACCCTACATAAATGATGAAAAGGTAAAAGTGTAATGATTTATCAGTGGGTTACCTCAGACCTACCGGAACAGGACTGAGTTTGACAAGCGAAAGAACTTAGAAGACACTATCTGAAAGGCAAGGTATTGTTAGGAATATCTCGAGAGTCAGACATAACCTCACGAGGACTAGAAGAAGAGTAGTTCAGGAATCAATAAGAAGGGGTTCAAGCCCTCAAGATTTAAGAACTATAGGAAGGACTCTAGGATAAGCCTTCCTACTAGAAGTGTATATCAACAAAATTTCCCCTCAGAGTGGAAATAAACCTTTTGGAACAACCCCAGGAAAGACTGATAACCCAAAGAAGGAACCCTTGAAATGTTGGCTTTGCGGAGAAGAACATCTACTAAGGGATTGTCCACACAGACAACATAACAATAGGAAAGTCTATAATATCCAAGAAGTACCACAATCAATGATGTGGCTAGGAGCATGCCACATATTTATGAAACTTTGGATAATAAACAGGCCGACCACCAAGCTTCAGTGGTGGATATGGAAGGTATGATCGTCAACCATCTAGTTTCTATTTTAATTGACCTTGGTTCTAATTTGAGTTATGTGGCCCCTCATACTATTGATTAGTGTAAACTACAACCAGTTAGACATATTAAGCCATAGTTGGTACAACTAGCCACCAGAACCAAAAGAAAAGTAGCAGAGGTCATACCTGCTTGCCAATTCATCATGGATGGATTTCCCACCCAAGTGACCCTTAACATACTTCCCCTAGGATCTTATGACTTGTTGATTGGTAAGGACTGGTTAGCCACTTATAAAACCAAATTGGACTGTTACCATAAAAATTTGGAGCGTGAGAACGAAGAAGGGAGAAAAACGACCCTCTAAGGGATTCTGAATCTTATTTCCGTGAGACGAATATCAACCCTTCAAATGAAAAAGTATTGCTGAAAGGGATGCCCTCTATATGCAATACAAGTGTTGGAATTTGTTGAGGATGACAAACCGAACCTAGAGGACCACCCCATATTAAGAGAGTATAAAGACGTGTTTCTAAAAGAGGTACCGAGTCTACCTTCGAGAAGAGATGTTGACTTCTTGATAGATCTTGCACCAACAATAGTGCCAGTTTCCAGGACACCCTATAGGATGACTACACCTGAGCTAGTTGAGATCAAGCTACAACTAAAGGAAATGATGGAAAAAGGCTACATCCAGCTGAATGTGTCTCCATGGGGAGCACCAATCTTGTTTGTGAAGAAGAAATATGGCACACTCTGATTGTGCATAGACTATAGACAACCATAAAGAAAAGTACCCCTTACCAAGAATCAATGACTTGTTCAACCAACTAGGGGGTGCTTCTATTTTCTTAAATATTGACTTAAGGTATGGATACCATCAAATCTGAATCAAGGATTAATACATCCAAAAAAAATCATTCAGGACCTGATATGGTCACTATGAATTTGTGGTGGTGCCATTTGGATTAACCAATGCCCTTGCCACTTTTATGTGCTTGATGAATAATATACTCAACAAATTCTTAGGCACATTTGTATTGGTTTTCATTGATGATATCCTAATCTACTCCAAGAAAAGAGAGGATCATGAAGAACATCTTAGACCTGTACTTCAAGTACTAACAGAGCATCAACTCTACTCTAAGTTTAGCAAGTGTGATTTTTTCTAGAAGCAAGTCCATTACTTAGGCCATTTTATTTCTAAAGAAGGAGTGGTAGTAGACCCTGAAAAGATCAGATCTATTATGGAATAGCCTATCCCAAAGGATGTATCTGATATCAAATCCTTTATGTGCTTAGAAGGATACTATAGAAGGCTCATAAAAGGATTTTCCAAGATTGTTTGTCCAATCACTGCCCTTCAGAAAAAGGGGGTTAAATTCACTTGAACATCAGAATGTGAAGAAAGATTTCAGGCACTGAAATACCCTATGACCCACGCACCCATGCTTAAGATTGCAGATCCTAATAATGACTTCCTCGTGTGTACAGATGCTTGCAAGGAAGGACTTAGAGGAGTCATTATGAAAGAAGGACGCATAATTTTCTACGAATCCATAAAATTGAATGAGCATCAAATCAATTATGTGACCCATGATCTAGAGTTGGCTTCCATAGTGCATGCTTTAAAAATGTGGAGGCATTACCTCCTGGGTAGGAGATTTGTAGTTATGACAGAACAGTGGGGGTCTGTGGGTTGAGGCACCTGTTTGATCAACCAAAACTCAATGCTAGACAAGCTAGGTGGATGGCTCTCCTTAGTGAGTTTGATTTCGAAATCAAACACATCAAAGGAAAGGAAAATAGGGTGGCCAATTCCCTTAGCAGAAGTGTGAAAATGATTCACTTGGTAGTGGTGAGCGCATGTGAAACAGATGTCAGGGAGAGAGTCAGGAATGCACAATAAACAAATGCATTTTTCAAGACCGTGACCTCATACCTAAGGCAAGAACCTATAGGGATAAAGTATGAAGGCTATCATATGCTTGATGAAGGCTGTTGACTTACATAAACATATTGTACATCCCAAGTTGTGACGACTTGAAGAGGTTCATAATGGACGAACTGCACAAGAGACCATATACTAGTCACCCAGGATATCATAAAATGATCACGACCACTAGGAAACAATTCTATTGGCCCGGATTGAAAAAATACATAATTGACTATCTAGCTAAGTGTCTAGAATGACAACAAGTTAAGGAAGAACATCGACACCCAACAGGGTTGTTGCAACCTCTACCAATTCCAGAATGGAAATGGGAAACCATTTCCATGGATGTCATCACCAGATTACCAAAATCTGCCAAGCAGAATGATGCCCTCATGGTAGTGGTGGAAAAATTGAGCAAGTCTGCTCACTTCGTTCCTTTCAAATCAACTTGAAAGGCAATAGATATTGCCAACATCTTCATGAAGGAGATATTCAGACTGCATTGCATGCCTAGGGAGATTGTATCTGGTAGAGACACAAAATTCACTTCAAGATTTTGGAAATCCTTAATGGATGGTTTTGAGACTAAATTGTTGTTTAGCACACCCATCATGCCCAAACTGATGGAAAAACATAAAGAGTAATCCAAATATTATAAGACATGTTAAGAGTGCATGTAATGCATCAGTCTAAGAAGTGGGAAGACTACCTGCCATTGGTAGAATTTGCCTACAAAAACGGTTATCAAGAGTCACTAAAGATGAGCCCTTTGAAGCCCTCTATGGTAGACAGTGAAAAATTCCAATCAGATGGAGTAATCCAATGGACAAAATTATAATCAGACCCAACATGCTAAAAGAAATGGAGCAACAAGTGATTCAGATAAAGAAAAATCTGAAAATTGCTCAGGATAGACAAAAGGGTTACACCGACAGAAAGAGAACTCCTAGAGAGTTCAATACAAGAGAGCATGTCTATCTCAGAGTTAGGCCCATGAAGAGTTCCTTAAGAATGGGATCTTGTGCCAAGCTGGCACCTTGGTATTGTGGACCCTTTGAAGTCTTAGATAGAGTGGGACCTGTAGCCTATAGGCTAGCTCTCCCTCCCATAGTAAAGGCACATAATGTTTTCCATGTTTCATTATTGAAGAAATATGTACATGATTCTAATCATGGAAAGAAATGAATAACAAATTGAATACAATAACACAAAGATATAGAGAACAAAAAAAATTATACAATGAACAATAACTTCTATTGAATAAAGAAAATAGGCGTAAATTGTAAAACTACAGAACTGAAAACAACTTGCTCGAATGGTGGTAGCTATCTCCGAGAAGAGATGTGGCTGCTACACGCATCTGTCTTAGCATAATGGTTACAATGAGGCTCCAGAAGCCTTTTTAACATTACTCGTGAATGTCAAAACCCTAGACATCCAAAAACCTAACCCTAGGAGATGAAATGCCAAAAGTTATGTGGGCCTCGATGGGTAAGTTGGTACCTCAAATTCCCGGGGTCGTAACTGTTGCATACGACCTTTGTTTTAGGCACGTGATAGCCCGTTGGAAAGGTCTTTTCGAGAAATACACATTATGCCATAAAACTCTAATTATGTCTATAGTTTAACTGTGGCAAGCCAAGAAAACCCTGTTGAGGGCCCCAAAACGGCCCTGGAAGTACATAAAGATGTACTGACATGAAAACTTCCAAAATAAGCTAGTTGGAATAGGTGGGTGGCCACCAATATCCACCTGGATGCTGTGTAGGGCTTCAAGTTAGCCCCAAAAGTGCAAGTCCCATAATTACAAAGAAACGTGATCATTACAGAGAAATGTGTTGAACTAAAAACTGTCAAGAGGAGCTAGTTGGAATAGGTGGGTGGCCACCAATATCCACCTGGATCAATCATCTCCCTTAGGAAGCAACCGTATCCATTGCAATGAGTGCCCCCATCAGGTGAGGAAATTTATGCTGAATTTGGCCCCAGCTGAGCCACTTGCCTTGGTGCAGGCATTGCCCTGCCTTGACAACCCGATAAAGCTATATCCTATGCTAGCGAGTGCCCTTGACCTATGTGTCCACTATTTTATCACTAGATGCTTGTTCCATGCAATCAAGGTTGAGCTCTGTTGGTGTCAACTGTTTTGCGATCTCTGAGGTGTCCAATAATGGTGGAAAATATGGTCGGAGGAGGTCCACATTGAACATTGGGTGCAAGCCATGGAAGGGGGTACTGTTGAGCTAAAAAACATTGTTACCAAAATCCACCTGAAACTTATGCGGTACCTGGTGTTGATCATGGAGCTGCTTGTACTTAGCATTGGCTTTCTGCAAGATCTAATGGACCTATTGGCGGATGTGCTGAATCCTCTCAATGAATATAATGGCTTTGTCAGCCTTAGAATGAACATGGGAATATTTTTCCCGTGTGGTTGCAAGAGGTAGTGCAACATCAATGGGACCCAAGGGTTAGAATCCTAGCCCCACCTGAAATGGGATATGGTTAGTGGAGTTATGGAGAGCCTTGTTGTAGCTATGCTAAAAATAGGGAATACTCTCATCCCATGTACGTGGATTCTTAGAGTTATACATGCGTAGGATGTGCACAATCATCCGATTGATGACCTCTATTTGTCCATCAGTTTGATGGTGGAAGGCAGTGTATTTAGTGAGCTTGGTGTCCAATAGTGACCAGAGACTTGACCAAAATGTACTGAGGAACTTGCTGTCCCAATCTAAGATGATGGTCTTTGGCATCCCAAAATGGACCCACACTCATTTGAAGAAGATATTGGCAGTATATACCACTCTGATGCCCTTCTTGCAGGCTATGAGAATGGCCATATTTGAAAACTGATCAACCACCACAAATACACAATCATTTCCTTTCTTGGTGGACGAAAGGCCAGACATGTAATCGACCGAGATGGATTCCCAAGGCCTCTTGGGAGTAGGAAGAGGGGTGTATAAGCCTTGCTTCTTGATGGTTGGCTTGGAAATGGCACAGGAAGTGCAAGATCTAATATACTTGCCGATGTCATGTCGAAGTTGTTAGCATTGGAAGTCACCTCTGGATTGCAGCAAAGGTAAGCCCAAGGCCAATCAGTTTGTATGTCATGGTAAATAGTTTAAAGGGTGGTCTAATGGAGACAGTCTCAAGACTATATTGCTTTAGCTCAGAAAAATGGGTTGACATGCATAGACAAGTGAGGTCTTGATCTAACTTTCGTCAGTAAGTTGTAGTAAAAGATAAGCAGGGGGAAGAACTTTAAGGAGGATGAAGAGGTATGCTCTGGACATCCAGTCTTCCAACAACCTAAGGAAGAAAAGATTCAAGAACAAGATCATCTTGGACCCAAAGATTCAATAGAACTGAATGAAATTATCACTAAACTGAGATCAAACAGACATCACAATTCACTAAAAACAACCCGACTGGATCTTCCATGCCCGAGTCATTCAGTGTTGGAGGGAAAATATGACACAAGAAACTAATTAAAACTGACAATGGTGAGACTGTGATCAAACATACATCACAAACACAACTATCCTCAACTGGAACCTCCATGCCCGAGTGTTCTAATACAACCATTACAAAAGATGAAGAAGAAACTAATTTTCATTAAACAAGAAGTCTCAAATACATCCCATAACTAGAGAATCAGAGGCCTTTGCCAAAACTTTACATGTGGGAGCTCAGCTCTACCATCAACCCTTAAAAAATATAAAACATGAGTATATATACTCAGAACTGCTAACGTCCCTTAGGGACACAATTCGACCCCTGCATTCCAAGCCTTATGTTTCTTCTCCTTATGTCAGACTATACAAACTTTCCTTTGTCAGATGCAAATCTAAGACAATATGAGCTCTGCAAAGAACTTCATTGACAATGCGACCTTGAGCTGACAGCTTGCCTCTACGGCTGGTGCTTCCATGCCTTCCATTTACAGGGTGAAACGAGGTTTCAAATACCTCCCCCTACTTCCATTAACTGACTGCCTTGGGATCAGGATGAACCCTGAGACACATCAATGCCATGGGTGGTGCCCGTGACCTCCTCAAAATGGCTTCAAAACCTTGGGCCTCACCACTTTCCTTCTATTTTCAAACACGAGCGTTCTTGGCTCTTTGGCGCGGCTTCTTTCCATTGCTCCATGTGATCAAAAGTTGTGACCTCATGCCTAACACCAAAGGTGCTTCGTGTATCAGGACTTGTGAGTATTAGTGAAGTACAATCCCAACACTCTACCCTCCGAAACCCCGAAAGTCGATCCCCAAACTAGCGCTTTAACATATACTAGTTCCCCCCTTAGACTCTCCTCATCTGACCTTGTCTCGTGACCACCGACTGAGCCCCAAAAATGCTCGTCGCATTTTGTGTATCGACGATGGGAAGGAACCGAGTCCTTGTCCTTCGAACTCCCAGCTACCGAAATCGCAACGGGGCCTAACTCGTGTTAGCTTCCCCCTTTAGTTTCGCCACATGGCCTTTGGCTATGTCCCAGGGCTAGACCTCCCGAGCGCATCAAAACTTCGCGTATCGCAAGTTCTCACCGCTCCCTCTGTTGAATTTCTTGAGTAGCGAGTCAATGAAATGTTGATCCTACGCCACATGTCCTGTTGGAATGGACGACTCAAATATATTTCGCAATTTCGCGTTTCGTGAATCCTCGTAACTTGACCTTTTGACTACTTTTGACTTGTAAAATCATGACTCTTCCTGACGCTATTCCTCATGCAACTCTGTGATCACAATCTCCTGATGATCGTCGATCTGTTTCGTTGATGGATCCTTGTCGTTGAAAACTGATGTTTCCCCTCTCGCTTGATTTGTGTTCATATTAGACCATTTCAAATTTTGCGCTATGAGCCCACAGTTGCGCCCTGTGTAAAAAAAGGCTTGGGCAACTGGACAGAGGCTGGGAAAACAGGGAGATCGGGGCACTACAAGCATGGAGGGGGAAAATGAAAATGATTATACAAGACAAAGGGGCTAAAGTTTAAGAAGTTGTCTGCAAAAGGATATAGGTAGGGCAAAACACAGTCTTAGGCAGAAAATGCATACTCACAAGACCCTGACAAGTTTAAGTGCTAACATTAGGCTCCATGGGGGATAGAGTCCTCCCTGTGAGGCTCTAAGATCTCTTTTTTGTACATTCAGTGCCTTAGTGTTGGGTTGTGGAGTCTTCTATTAAAACAAAACAAAATAACATAAAACAGAGATGGTATTTACAAAGATGGGACGTCGGTTGTGGCTTTTAAACAATAAACCTTTTAAGGAAGTGCCCATTCACAGGGCCAGCAAAAGCTTCACCACCCTCTAGATTCTGTAACCTGTAAGTGTTATTTGGAAACACTTCGAAAATATTGAAGGGACCGATCAAAATGGCATCAAATTTTCCATGCTTGCCCTTGTCCTGTCAGGGAGCATCCCATTTGAGCACTAGATCTCCCAGCTAGAATTTCTCTTTTCTCACCTTTCTATCGAAGGTCTGCTTGATTTTCTGTTGACGATCGTGTGCTCTTTCCATCATCTGCTCTCTAATCTATTGCATCTCTACCAGCTAATGTATCCTTCTAATCATATCATTAGGTTTTTCCTGGCATTCTTGGAAGAATTTTTCCGCCGGTAGGGCCAATTGAGAGGGGAAAACTGCTTGAGTCCCATATACAATCTGAAAAGGGGAGATGCCTAGAGATATTTTTGTTGTCACTCTATCATCCCATAGGGAAAACTTGAGCTTTGAATCCCATTCTTTCTTGTTGTCCTCTAACAATCTTTTGATGATTTTGATGAGGCTTTTGTTAGAGGACTCTGCTAATCCATTGCCTTGCAGACAGTAGGGGGTAGAGTGGATCAATGCAATTCCGTACTACTCACAGAATCAGATCAATGGTTTAGCTTTGAAAGATGTAGCATTATTGGCGACAATTCGGCCCGGACAACCAAACCTTGCTATGATATCCTCCAGGAAGCTGATGATTACGTTGTGGGACGTGTTCCTCGTGGGGATAGCTTCTATCCACTTGGTAAAATAATCTGTGGCCATCAGGATCCATCTATGCTGACCGCTGGATGCATGATGAATTTCCCCAATGAAGTCTAGGCCCCACTGCTGGAAGGGTCCTCAAGAAATCACAGGTTTCAATGGTAGGGGTTTGAGCTGTTGCTTTCCTGAGAATTTCTGACATTTAGCACAGGCCTTTGACTTTTGTGCAAACATTAGTGAATAGAGTGGGCTAGAAATAACCAGCCCTGAGGATATTATGAGACATTGTTTTCCATAAGTGATGCTCCCCACACGAACTGTCATTAAAGTTTGACATAATCCTTTGTGCTTCGTGTGGGTCTAAACATCTCAGCAGTACCCACAAGGGGTCTTTCCAAAATAAATTTTTACCAACAAGGCAGTATCTAATGACTTTGAGCTTTAAATCTCTTTCCTTTTTCCTTTGCATGCCATCGGGGGGTCGCATCTCTTGCAGAAAATATATGACATCCTTGTACCAAGGGCATCCTGCTAATGGGGGGTCTGCCTAAGTATTTGTATCATATGGTTTAACCTGCTGACTTTCTGAGCATTCGTTGATGAAGCTTACCCCCAAGGATTTGCAATTAGCTTCGACCAATAGTTTGTCTAAACCTTGACCTTTAATCAATTTGGTGGGTTTTATCTCCTGGTCAAATTCAAGGATTTTTGCTATCCATCAGCTCCTCCTTCCATCTATGTCAGGATGAATGAGAATTTCCTTCACTGAAGCTGAAGGAACATACGTAATGATTTTTGAATGTAGAACATAGACTCTGAAAGTCTTGAGAGATTTAACAAAAGCGTAGGTTTACTTTTCCATCATGTCATATTTGATTTTGGCATCCCTCAATGCCCGACTGAAAAAAGATATGGGTTGCTCCAACCCTTCAACATTTCTTTGTAATAGAACAACCGCCACAGTATAAAAAGAGGCAAACAAAAAGATCAGAAAATCTTTGGAATAATCAGGGATGATAAGCAGAGGTGCTTCAGTCAACGCCCTCTTGATCTGGTTGAAGGATTCTGTGGACTCAATATTCCATTTTATTTCATTCCCCTTCCTAAGCATTGTTGTGATATGCTTCATTAATTCAGCAAAATTACAAACAAACCTCTTTAGAAAAAAAAAATTTCCCAGGAAAGATTAGACTTCTTTCCTAGATCTTGGAAGCAATAGGCTTTGAATTGCTTTGACTAGGTTGGGATCAATCCTAACCCCTTCGGCTGATACTATGTGGCCCAACAACTTTCCCTTCTTCATGGCAAACAAAGATTTTTTGGGATTTAAGGAGAGACCAAACTTTCTGCATTTCAGAAACACCCTTCTCAAATGCTCATAGTGCTCTTTGTTAGACTTGGAGAAAATTGTAATGTCATCCAGATAGATGACCACACACTTTTCCCTTTCTCCAATGAAATCTATATCCATGGCTCACTGAAAGGTTGCCCCTACGTTCATCAGTCCAAAGGGTATTTTGGCATACATGAAGGTACCCCATGTAGTGGTGAAGGCCGTTTTTTCTTTGTCCTCAGGTAGGACCAAGATCTAATTATAGCCTGAAAAACCATCAATCATGGATATCTTTGATGCGCCTATTACCTTCTGGAGTATGTGTTCCATCTTTGGCAAGGGTTAGTTTTCTTTCCTTGAGATTCTGTTTAGGTTTCTGAAATCGACACAAAGTCTGATTTCCCCACTCTTCTTCCTTATCGGGACCAGGTTGGCTACCCACTCTGAGTATCTCAAAGGCACGATGATTTGGGTGTCTAGAAATTTATTTACCTCCTTCTCCATAATAGGAAACAACAAGGTATTAATTTGTCTCAATTTCTATCTAAATGGTTTGGTTTCCTCCTTTAGTGGAATCTTGTGCTCGATGACGATTGTGTCATATGTACTGAGGTATTCATAGGTCCAGGTGAACACATTGGAAAATTCTTTTAATAACTCAATATACTCAACCCTCTGCTCCCTTGACAGGCTTCTTGACAGCTTGGCCAACTTTGGGTCCTGTTCTGTGCCAATATTGCACTCAGCCACATCAACATCATCATTCGAGGTCTTCCCCTTCACTACCATATCGTTTTTGTCAAATATACTTTCCAAAGGAACCAGTCCCTTTGGAATATGATTTCTAGGAAATTAAACGATATGATGGTCAACAATTTTGTTCATAAATGCACCAGTATGAGGGTTTATTTCAGAATCAGGGTCTTGATCAATATGTAATGCTGAAAACTTGTCAACAGTCTCCAAGAATATTTTGATTTCAAGATCATCCTCAAACACTTTCCAATGCTTGATGTTGTCAAGTATATAGGGTCTATACTTCACTTCTACATTGTACCTGAGTTTAGGTGGCAAAGGAACCCTAAAATTGCTTGCTGAAACAACTAGAGAATCAACCACAGTATTTTCTCCTCTTGGAATAAACGATATGTTGAAAGCTAGGAAAAAACTGTCAATGAGGTCCCATACTTCATTTCTGTAACTCCTAAGTTGAGGGTGTTTGGCCTAATAACTATTTCTGATCTGTTGGATAATCAACTCAACATCTCCAAACACATATATCTTCTCAATCCCCATGTCCTTTGTAGCCCTCAACCCCAAAACTAGAGCTTCATACTCAACTACATTGTTGGTGGCTTCAAACTCTAATTTGTATGACAGAGATATGGTCTCTTGAGCAAGTGACATGAAAACCACTCCAGCCCCAACGCCTTCTCTAGAAGAGGCTCCATAAAAGAACATCTTCCACACTGAGGTAATTGGAGGAAAATCCTCACAGAGGGTAATGGGATTTCTGATCTGAAGAGGAGGTTCAACAATGTTGGTGAGTTGTAGTAAGTTGGATCCTAAATCCATATCAAGAGAAAAGATAGGATGATTAGTGATATCTTCTTCATCACTGACAATGTAGGCCAAATGAGCTTCTCTATACAATCTCCTATGTTCCCCTCCAAAAACTGGAATGGTAGCATATGTGAGGCCCATCTGTAATGTTCCCCCAAGTATTTTTATCCAAGGCCTTGACAATAGCATGCAAAACTTGGGAGGAACATCAGCCACCAAAATATCCATGACCATGCTTTTCATGGGAAGTTGAAACAAGGTCATCACCAAGTCTTTGATGACTCCAAGACATTGTACCCTCCTGGAATCAAAAGAGTACAAATCATGATAGGATTTTGTGACTTCCAACCCGAGCTCTTCCATGACAGTTTTGGGCATGAGATTATGGGAAGCCCCTGAATCCATCAGATAATTGTGCAACACCTTGTCATGTATGTTCAATGATGTGTAGAAGGGAGGGGACGATTCATCTCTGTCTTCTACCATAGGACCTAGGATGACAGTTGGATTTTCATCTTGAAGGTTTACTGAGTTCGTGGAATGGTTGGGTGGCTCAGGATGAAATAACTTAGAGAGGGACTTTTTGAAGTCTTCGTGCTTGACTAGCTCTGAAAGGGGAACATGGATCTTGATCTTCTGAATTTCATGCTCAAAGTTAAAAGAGGAAGGGGGCCTCAAAATTACTCTCACCTTTGGGATGGGGTCTTTGACTATTGGCAGGGGATTTTGAGCTTTCTTTCCTCTGTTTTTGTTCACTGCATCTTTAGCAGGCTTCTCTGCTATGGAAGGATGATCAAGAATATTAGACTTCCCTTTTTTCTTCTTAGACTGAAGGTTGTATTTATTTGGATTGGTACTGGCCTTTTCGCCTTTGCTTAACTCATTTATTTGATTGCTCAGGAGGGATTCCTCGTATGCATATTGAGTCAAAAGGGGAAAAGGGGAGGTGTCTCCAATACAATGGATTTCAGGGTAGAGCTCCTCTTCTTCCCTTTCCTCATCAATAACAAGGTTTTTCTGAAGGGGAGTCTGTATTTTCTGATCACTTCTATCTCTGTCCCTCTGTTCCCTTGGCATCATCTCAGGAGCATTGTTATTCGACCTCCTAAAGTTACCTCTATTATCAACGTTTTGGGGATTTCTGTACGTATGATTCCCTTCTACTTTCATTTTCTCCATTTCTGCAGATAGGGACTTCACCGTCTTGGCTAGCTCGTCTACTTGAGGATGAGAGGAAGAAGAACCAGAGGTTGAGTCCTCAGATCTTCCTTTCCCTCTGTCTCTGTCGTCTTTGCTCCTGAACTTGTCAACTGCCAACATGTTATATTCTACCTCCATGGATGCATCTTGCATAAGAGCCATGGAATTATCTCTTATTTCTCTCAATAGGAGGCATAAATCAGGGTCGAAATCACTAGCATAAGTAATTTTAGAAGAGGCTTTTGTAGGCTTTATCTCAACAGGGATTTTGTTGTACATCTTGTTGAATCTTTTGGAGAAATCAGAGACAGATTCTCCCTCTTTTCTCTTCAAAGAACCAAACTTTGTTATATAATACATGAAGTCCTTTTTATCCCCCCATTGTCTCAAGAAGGCATCATTGAGAGCCTCAATCCCAACAATAGATCCAAGTTCAATCCTCTAAACCATTCCTAACCTCACCATCAAGGCTATGGACAAAAAATATCATCCAAACATCTTCATTTTCAATGTTCAGGTTTTCTGCATAGCTGTAGAAGGCGGCACGGTGCTCTTTAGCAGTTATATCCTCCTCTCTAGTGAAATTAGGCATATATTTAAGGTAATATTCAACAAGGAGAGAGTTCATGGGCTGAGGTAGTACTAGAGGGGCATATATTGCAACCATTATAGCATCCATTCTATTTCTGGGAGGATTGGCACCTGCCATAGGGATGATAGGAGAAGGAGAACTAGGAGGGGATGGAGTTCAAACATGCGAGACTTGGATTGAGCCTCTAGGCGGGAAGGGAAGCAGTAGAGGATTCGAAGAAAGGGCCAAAGGGATTGAAGGAAAAGAGGTTTCTCCATCTGTAGCAACAACAATAGGATGAGGAGTGGTAAATCTCGGGGTGGGAAAATCTTCAGATGCGCTGGGTCTAAACCACGATACAATTTTAGGAGAGAGAGGAGTGACAAGGGTTTCTCCCTCCAATCCCAGACCAGGAGGGAAAAACTCAACAGGAACACTCCCAAAATTTAAAGTTTGGGAAACTCCAATAGAAGGTATAACAGGGGAATGAGAAGCTGAAATTGGAGTTTCTAAAGAATAACGAAAATCATCAGAAATACATGTTTCAGTAGCAAAAGTACCTCCACGAAGGGCCTTTCATTTTCTAATAATATTCTCTGGGTCAGCGTCAGGTGCTGCTAAAGGTAGTTGCGGGGTAGACCTCGTGTGTTTTCCTCTAGAAGCCGCAACTGGAACAAGTGGAGTCACCAATAGATTTGCCTCAATGGAGTCACTAGGTGCACGATTGAAATCTTTGATGTACTAAGTTCTGATGCACCTTCAGAACTAGTAAGCTTTGTCATTCAATCCCATGAAAAAATATTCAATGTCATCCCCAACAACGACGCCATAAATGTTAGCGTTGGAAGTCACCTCTGGATTGCAACAAAGGTAATCCCAATGCCCATCAATTTGTATGTCATGGTAAATATTTTAAAGGGTGGTCTAATGGAGACAGTCTCAAGACTATATTGCTTTAACTCAGAAAACTAGGTTGGCATGCATAGACAAGTGAGGTCTTGATCTAACTTCCATCAGTAAGTTGTAGTAAAAGCTTAGTATGGGGAAGAAATTTAAGGAGGATGAAGAGGTCTGCTCTGGACATCTAGTCTTCCAGCAGCCTAAGGAAGAAAATATTCAATAATAATATTATATTGGACCCAAAGCTTCAAAAAAAATGAATGAAACTATCACTGAATTGAGATCAAACATACATCACAATTCACTAACAACATCTTGACTGGATCTTCCATGCCCGATTCATTCAGTGTTGGAGGGAAAAGATGACACAAGAAACTGATTAAAATTGACAATGGTGAGACTGTGATCAAACATACATGACAAACACAACTATCCTCGACCAGAACTTCTGTGCTCGAGTGTTCTAATACAGCCGTTACAAAAGATGAAGAAGAAATTGACTTTACAAAAACCAGAGAACTAGAGGCCTTTGCAAAAACTTTACATATGGGAGCTCATCTCTACCATCGACCCTTACAAAATATAAAACATGAGTATATATACTCAGAACTGCTAACGTCCCCCAAGGACACAATTGGACCCCTGCATTCCAAGCCTTATGTTTCTTCTTCTTCTGTTAGACTGTACAGACTTTCCTTTGTCAGATGCAAATCTAAGACAGTATGGGCTCTATAGAGAACTTCATTGACAACGTGACTCTGAGCTGACAGCCTACCTCTACGGCTGGTGCTTCCATGCCTTCCATTTATAGGGTGAAATGAGGTTTTAATTACCTCCCCTTGCTTCTATTAACTGTATGCCTCAAGATCAGAATGAAGCCTAACACACATCAATGCCATGGGTGGTGCCCATGACCTCCTCAAAATGGCTTTGGAACCTTGGGCCTTGTTGCTTTCCTTCTGTTTTCAAACACGAGCGTTCTTGGCTCTTTAGCGTGACTTCTTCCCATCACCCCATGTGATCACAAGCTGTGACCTCGTGCCTAACACCAAAGGTGCTTCATGTATCAAGACCCAGGAGTATTGGAGAAGTACAAGCCCAACACTCTACCCTTCGAAACCCTGAAAGTCGATCCCCAAACTAGCGCTTTAACATATACAGCTCCCCCCTTGGACTCTCCTCATGTGACCTTGTCTCATGACCATCGACTGAGCCCTAAAAGCACTCATCACATTTTGCGTATCAGCGATGGGAAGGAATCAAGTCGTTGTCCTTAGAACTCCTGGATACCAAAATTGTGACAGGGCCTAACTCTTGTTAGCTTCCCCCTGTAGTTCCGCCACATGGATTTTGGCTATGTCCTAGGGATAGACCTCTCGATCACATCATACCTTTGCGTATTGCAAGTTCTCACCACTCCCTCTGTTGACTTTCTTCAGTAGCGAGTTAGCGAAACATTGATCCTGTGCCATGTGTCCTGTTGGAATGGACGTCTCAAATCTATTTCGCAATTTCATGTTTCGCGAATCCTCGTAACTCGGCCTTTTGACCACTTCTGACTCTCAAAATCATGACTCTTCCTGAAACTATTCCTCGTTCAACTCTGTGATCGAAATATCCCGATGGCCATCAATCTATTTTGTCGATGGATCCTCACCATTAAAAACCAATCTTTGCCCGCTCGCTTCATTTGTGTTCATATTAGACCATTTCAAATTTTGCACTCTGAGCCCGCGGCTGCACCCTATGTAAACAAAGGCTTGGGAGACTGGACAGAAGCTGAGAAAACAGGGAGACCAGGGCACTACAAGCATGGAGGGGGAAAACAAAAATTGTTATACAAGACAAATGGGCTAAAGTTTAAGAAGTTGTTTGTGAAAGGAGATAGGCAGGGCAAAACACAGCCTTAGACATAAAACACATACTCACAAGAGCCTGACAAGTTTAAGTGCTAATAAAATTTTTGTCCAATAAAAATGTTTTTGGAGAATGACCATAGTTTTATCCACTCCAAAATGTCCTGCCATTCGACTATAGTGAGCCTCCCAAATCAACTTTGCACACTCGCTTGTGGGAACATAGAGGTGGCCCATATGGAATAACAATCCATCTTGAATGTGAAAATAAATGACATTCACTCCTATACCCAAGATATGATAGGTGGTGGTGAAATTAGGATCTCGCTGATAAAGTTGGGGCCACTCAGATGCCTCATGCCCATAGGAATGGAGAAAAATGATGAGTGCAACAACAGGAGATCAACTGAGGTAGTTAATGACACGATTTGTGATCCTTGTCTTATACTTGATGTTGAGATGGAACTGTTGTAGGTATGTGGACCACTTTTGACTGCGATTGTTTTGCAACTTCCCATGTGTTTGTATGAAATACAGAGGGTTGTGATCAGTGTGGATGATTGTCTCCTTTCCCAGAATGTAATGTTTCCATTGACGACAGGCTTGCACAATGGAATACATTTCCTTTTTATAGGTGGGGTATTTTTGGATGGTATCTGAGAGTGTCTCACTATGGTATGCTACTAGATGACCATGTTGAGTGAGAACTTCACCTACAACATAGTCAGATGCATCAGTCTCAATCTTGAATGATTGTTGCAGATCGAGTAAGGAGAGTATTGGATCTGAGCACAAGCGATGCTTCAGATCATCAAATGCTCATTGTTGTGCCTTCCCCCATGTGAAATTTTCCTTTCCATCGCCCTTCGTCACTTGGATGAGGGCCCATGCAATATGGGAGAATCCCAACATGAATTGTCAGTAGAAGTTGGCAAGTCCTAAGAAGCTTCGAAGCTTGGTTAGTGTGGTCGGGGCTGGCCAGTCACAGATGACTTGGATATTAGCTAGATCCACATGTACCCCATGATCATAAACAATGTAGCCCAAGTATTGACTATGTTCATGCCAAAGCATCATTTTTCCAAGTTGGCATAGAGCTTGTGCTGTCGTAGAGTACTCAAAACCTATTAAATATATTGCATGTGCTCCTTCCAAGTTCTGCTAAATATGAGGATGTCATCCATATATACCACCACAAAGGAGTTGGTGAAGGGTCTCAATACATCATCCATCAGCCTCATGAAATTTGTTGGTACATTTGTTAAGCCAAAGGGCATGACCAACCATTCAAAGAGACCTTCTTTAGATTTGAAACATGTCTTGCATACATCAGTCAGTTTGATGGGAACCTGGTGGTAGCTAGACTTTAGGTCAATCTTGCTGAAGAAATTTACCCCTTTGTGTTGGTCAAGAAGGTCATCAATTCAGGGAATTGGGTATTGGTTCCTGATTGTGATTTTGTTTAATACTCTATAATCAATGCAGAGTCTCCATGTCTCATCTTTCTTCTGCACCAGTACAATCGGGCTTCCGCAAGGGGAGGAGTTGGGTCTGATGTGCCCCTTTTGAAGCAACTCTTGGATATAACGCTTGATTTCATCATTTTCTATCAATGATAAATGATAGAATGGTCCATTAGGTAGAGGTGCATTTGGGGTTAGATCAATTGGATGCTTGACTTGGCAGTGCGTCGGTACCCCGGTGGGTGAGGAGAAGATGTCTTTGTACTCTTCCACGATCCCATCCACTTGCTTTTGTTGCAAAGAGAGGCTCTGCGTAGAGGTCCTGGATGTGGCGAAAACCGTTTTCTTACTGTGAGCACGGATCACAAAGAAGAAGAAATTCCTGATATGTGAAATGACCTTGCTGCATTTCTACAAGATACCAGATATAATAAATATGCAGAACATAAATAAAATGCTAGAAATGGAAGAATAACAGTAATATAACCAACAAAATCTCCATAATAACACATAAATGATATAAGAACAACAACAAAAATAGCACTTTGATTCAAAAAGCAATGTTCACGAGCCTCTTCGAGGGGGCAACCTCCAGTCGAGCAACGCTCTGTGACTATAATCTCCAAGATAGGGTTTTCATACCCTCGACCCTTATTTATACTAAATATGTCTATCAAGAGAAACATCTAGAGGAAGATCCTTCTAGAAGAGGAAGATTCTATTAGGTCTTCTTACATCTGCCTTATTCTATTTTATTGAAAGGCCTTATTAATATTGACCTTTATTACATCCGAATAT
>JZKD02S1112371.1:1049123-1066474 GCA_000966675.3 Picea glauca | reverse complement strand
TCAAGGCTTGAGATGTGGAAACTGTTGCAGAATGGTAGCTGGTTCCCAAGTGGCATCTGCTGGAGTCGTATCTTTCCACTGGACTAGCACTTCCTTGATGGTTCTTTGACGCAGGCGACGCTCACGCTGGTCCAAAACTGCTTCTAGTTGTAGCCAAATGGATGCTTCTTCAACTAACTCGGGAAGGTTGGTTTGAATTTGGCACCTAGTTCCAATCACCTTCTTTAAGCATGAAACATGAAAAACATGATGTAGCTTCGACTGACTGGGCAGAGCTAACTGATATGTGACTTGTCCCACATGCTTGAGAATTGTATAAGGACCATAAAATTTGGGCGCTAGCTTCTGACAATGCTCGGCCTTGAGGGAAATTTGCTTGTATGGTTGCAGCCACAAAAACACCCGATCTCCTTCTGCAAATTGACATTCAGAGCAGCCTTGATCTGCTTGTGGCTTCATGCGATTCTGTGCCATGACCAAGTTCTCTTTAAGGGTACGAAGAATATCCTCTCAAACTGTAAGTGTTTGGTCAACCGCTTGGACCTTCGAGGTACCTGGTAAGTATGAGAGAACTGAAGGTGTCTTTTGTCCATATACCGCTTCAAAAGGAGTCATGCGAGTAGCTGTATGGTAGGAAGTGTTGTACCACCATTCAGCTAGGGGTAACCATTGAGCCCACTGATGTTTTTTTTTAGAGGCAAAACACCTCAGATATATTTCCAAACACTTGTTGACAACTTCCGTTTGACCATCATTCTAGGGACGATAAGCTATGCTATGATGCAATTGGGTGCCCTATAGCTTAAAAGGTTCTTGCCAAAAATTGTTTGTGAAAGTTGGGTCACGATCATAAATAATAGAGTTCAGCATGCCATGAAGCTTGAAAACCTGGTCCATGAAAATTTGAGCCACCGTGGATGCAGTAAATGGGTGTTGAAGAGCAACGAAATGAGAATACTTGGAAAGGAGATCCACAACCACCATTATGAATTATTTATTCCCTAATTTGGGTAAGCCAGTGATAAAGTCCATAGAGATATCTTTCCAAATAGCAGGTGGAATCGGAAGCGGTTGTAGTGTCCCAAGAGATTTGAATGTTTCTCCCTTGTTGCATTGACACACCTCACATTCAATGACAAAATTACAGATGTCCTGTTTCATACCATCCCAGAAAAAAGAACGTTTGACCCTATCATATGTTTTGGTGAACCCTGAGTGCCCCGCTGTGGGTGTAGCATGAAGCTCAGAAAATACCGTGGATTTAAGCTTTGATTGTTTACTTAAATATAAACAACCTTTGTATCGAACCTCATCCTAGAGCCAAGAGTACCTTGGGGGAGTTGGAGCCTTAGTCTGCAATTGTTGGATCAGATGCAAACTTTTGGGATCTTGAATCCATTCCTAGCGCACAACATGGAGCTAATCGGGTACAATGAAGGAAAGAGAAAAAAGGGACCCCTCTTCTTCATATTTTCGGGATAGAGCATCTGCCACTACATTTTCTTTTCCCTTCTTGTAAATGATCTCATAATCATATCCAAAGAGCTTAGTCACCCATTTTTGTTGCTCCTAGGAGGAAATGCGTTGTTCCAGAAAGTACTCGAGGCTTTGATGGTCGGTCTTAATTTTGAAGCGTTGCCCCAAGAGATAAGGGCACCACAGATCAATGACATGCAGAATAGCCAACATTTCCTTTTCATAAATGGGTTTTCCCAGATTCCTTTCAGACAATTGCTTGCTGGTGAAGGCCAAAGGTTGAACCTCTTGCATAAGGACAATGCCGATTCCTTTCCCTGAGGAATCACATTCCAACACAAAGGTCTTTGTGAAATCAGGAAGGGACAGAACCGAAGTGGTGCACATGGCCATCTTCAAGGTTTGAAAATCTTGAGCAGCGGCTGGAGTCCAAGTGAAAGAGTTATTTTTCAGGAGAGAAGTGAGAGGTGTTGCAATCTTTCCGTAGTTCTTAACAAACTTGCGATAAAACCCTGTTAAGCCTAGAAATCCATGTAAGCTTTTGAGAGTCTTTGGGTGCGGCCAGTCTTGCATAGCTTCAATCTTTTTTGGATCCACCTTGACGCCATCCTTGCCAACCATATGAACCAAGTATTCTACTTCTGAGGCACCAAAAGCACATTTAGACTGTTTGAGGAAAAGTTGGTGCTGAGAGAGGTGATGGAGAACTTGATCCACATGAGTAAGATGGTCTGTCCAGGTTTTGCTATAGATGAGGATATCATCAAAGAAAACTAAGACAAAATGACAGAGAAAGGGACAGAAGACATGATTCATGAGGCTTTGGAAGGTGGAGGGGGAATTACACAAGCCAAAGGGCATGACCACAAACTCATAGTGGCCCTCATGAGTGCGAAATTCCGTCTTGGGAATGTCTGCCTCTTTCATACATATCTGGTGATAGCCCGAGCAAAGATCAAGTTTAGTAAAGAATTGGGCGCCACTCAATTCATCCAGGAGGTCATCAATGACAGGAATGGGAAATTTGTCTTTAATGGTCAGTTTTTTGAGGGCACGAAAGTCATGACACATTCTCCAAGAAACTTCTTTCTTCAAGACCATGACGATAGGAGAAGAGTAAGGGCTCGTACTAGGACGGATAACACCTACATTAAGGAGTTCCTGGACCATTTTCTCAATTTCATTTTTTTGTGAAAAGGGGTGGTGATATGGACGGATATTGGAAGGAAGGCTTCCGAGTACAAGGGGAATGGAATGATCATGAACACCGCGGGAAGGAGGGAGTCCTTGGGGAGTGGAAAATACCATTTGATGTTTAGAAAGGAGGGCCTGGAGGTCATGCGACACTGGGGGTATCTTTGTTGCTTGTATGGCATGGAGTTGGGCAATGACACCAAAATGACCTTTTTTGAGCATCTTTTCCATGCGATGGGAACTAATGACCTCAGGTGAACCAACAGTGATGCCTTGGAATTTATATTGGTGGCCTTCCTGGTCGAATTGCATGGTTAATGCCTTAAAATCCATGAGAATGGGACCCAAAGTTCTTAGCCAGTCTGCACCCAACACAATGTCACAACCACCCATGTCGATAGAAAACATATTGGATTTTAGGTGGTAGTCATCGATTTGGAGACACACATTTTCACAGCGCCCTCCACATTTCATGGAACCACCATTGGCAATCATGATTTGGAAATTGTTGACAACATGGATGTAGCAAAGAGTTTCTTGGGCAATGCGGTGATGAATAAAATTATGGGTGCTTCCACTATCAACCAGAATGATGACCTTCCGATGCTTGATATAACCAATTAACTTGAGGGTTTGGGGAGCGAAGAAGCCAGTAAGAGCATTGAGGGAAATGACGAGTTCTACTTCGGGAGGGTCTGAGGGAGGGGTTATGTCAGTGATTTCAGGTGACTCAGACACAAGGGGAGTTTCAACATCCTCTTCTGAAATATCATCAGAGATGGCCATAAAAATATTTTGTTCCTTACACTTGTGGCCTGGGAAATATTTTTCATCACAATTATAACAAAGGCCTTTGAGTTGGCATTCAACCATTTCAGCCCTGGTCAATTTTTGGATCTTTAATGGGGCGGAGGGAGTAGTGGGAGTGACGGGTTTAGGGCGAGGGATAAAGGAGGGTTTTCAGTTTTGAGAGGATACAACCTGTTGTGCTTCTTTAGCTCTTTTAGTAGCCTCCACCCAACTCGAGGGTTGAGCCATGAGGACATGGGCTCGAATCCCCTCCTTGAGGCCACTGATAAAACTCTCTTGAAAGAAAGCATCAGTCATTCCCTCTGTTCGAAAAGTCAGGCGCTCAAAGGCAGCTATGAAGAATTCTATTGTGCCAGATTATTTCAACTTTGTCAAACAGCCCAAATGGTTGGTGTCCGTGTCAAAGCGTTCATAAAGTTCAGTCACAGATTGGGTCCAAGCAATATACCCTTGACGAGAAGTTATTCTCCATTGCCACCATTGCCAACGTTCTTGATCTAGATGGAGAACACCATGCCAGAGTTTGGCCAAGTCATCTGTGATTTTGTATAAAGAGAAATAATGTTCCATTTGGGTTACCCAACCAGTGGGGTCTGACCCATCAAATTTGGTCACATCCACCCATGGAAGGCATAGGTCACATTGAAAGTGATGGGGCTGAAAGGTATGGGAATGGGAGGAATGTTCGCCTTCGGTCTTTGGAGGTGCTTCAGAGAAAGGGTCATCTGTAGGGATCTTCAGTTTGGTGCAGAGTGAGGCAAATCCAGATTCAAGCTGGGTGGTTAGTTCTTGTTTGACTTCCTCCATTGAGGACTGCATGGTTGTATTTATGGTTGTATTGATGGATGAATCGATGGAGGCAACAATAGCACTGAGTTGTTTCACTTCTTTTTGGGTCTCAAGGAAACTAGATTGCAAGGTGTTGAAGTGAGTTTCCAGATCTTGGCTACATGTATGGGCCATGAGGATGGGTGAAATGAAAAGGGGCGGGCAGGGTAATTTTTTTTTCCAAAAAAATGATATGGATGAATGTGATAAGGGCGAAGAGATGAATCCAATGGAATAGGTCTCAAATAATGGTGAAACAATTTTCAGACTTTATTTTTTATTTTTTACACCTGCGGATTTATACTTCGGTCTGAAGAATACTACAGTGATGAAATCCCAAATGCTTAACCAGAAAGAAATATGTATTTACTTGGAAACCTGAACATAGTTGCACGACAATAGATCTGGTCTATTTTAATTTGTTTATGTTTCTGTCCTCCAAGGGTTAGGTATTCAAGGGTTCTACAGAAAAGGGTTTTCCCTGTGCTATAGCTCTTTGATATACGTGCGAGGTCCAACAATAGTACTCGGCCCAATATCTCAGGGCACTAACTAAGGAGGATAGACCGTACCCTTAGCCCTACTACCCGACTACCCAGGTACTAGAGAGTATCTTCCCGAGTGTTGTTCTCGGTGACACTATAGCAGTCTGGTGACTGATAGGTTTATCTAAAGAGGGATTGAGGAAATCTAGGCCGATCCGTACACAGGTGTTGTCTGATGTGCTACCACTCGAAGGGGTACCAACAGGGGGTACAAGGGTGGCCAACAGATGTGCGCTTAAGAACCACTTGCATTTCCCGCGTGTATGAATCCCTCAACCATGGGTTTATGCGCTTAACGACAGATCTCTATGGCTTAAAGATGCTAAAATACGTCTCTACCCTAGAAAACAAATTCCAACAATTTCTGCCAACGAAAGTGTTCTGATACCACTTGTAAGATACCAAATATAATAAATATGCAGAACATAAATAAAATGATAGAAATGGCAGAATAACAGTAATATAACCAACATAATCTCCATAATAACACAGAAATGATATAAGAACAACAACATAAATAACACTTTGATTCATAAAGCAATTTTCACAGGCCTCTTCGAGGGGGAAACCTCCAGTCGAGCAATGCTCTGTTACAATAATCTCCAAGCTAGGGTTTTCATACCCTCGACCCTTATTTATACTAAATATTTCGATCAAGAGAAGCATCTAGAGGAAGATCCTTCTAGAAGCGGAAGCTTCTATTAGGTCTTCTTACATCCACCTTATTCTATTTTATTGAAAGGCTTTATTAATATTGACCTTTATTACATCCGAATATATTTATCTACCTATGTGTGGGTTAGGACCCTAACAATTTCTTAGTAGATATTAAAGAAATAGTAGTAGGCGGTGCTACCCTTGGTATCCCATAAAATTGTCTACCCAAAGTAATAATAACACTGTAGGGTCTAAACTCATGCACAACATGTTGCTTCCACAAATATGGCTAGCCTAAAATAACATCACAAACTTCAAGGGGATAAATATCACACAATGCCTCGTCTTTGAAGGGATTGATACCGTAGGGAAGATGACACTGTTGGCTGACATGAAGATATCTTCCTTGAAAAATCCAACCGATGGTGTAGGGATACAGGTGTTGTGTCATCGACAGATCCATTCGCTTGACGACCTCTGTTGAGATCAAGTTCTTCTGACTGCCTCTATCGACAATGAAATGAAGCAGAGCCCCCTTTACCCACATCTGTGAGTGAAAGAGGTGTTCCCCTTCCTCTGGTTCTTCTGGTTCGCTTGGTTGGACTTTGGTGGTAGCAACAGTGGCACTGGGTTCAACATCGATAATCCGCTTCCCTCCTTCTAGATTTGATTCAGAGTCATAATCTACCTCAGACTTGGAAGATTTCATCTTGGCCACCAGTGACCACTTGGAGTGACATTCTTTGGTGTTGTGCCAAGGGATTTTATGGTATTCATACCACTTTCTCGTGTCCTTCTTTGAATTCTCATTACCCTTATTGGGTTGCATCTTGGACTGGTTGTCTTGAGAGTGACCATATTTTCTCTGTCCCTTGTTTTTTGGGTTAGGGCCGCCTTTTCTCTGCTTCGACTGTGAGGAGTTTACAGATTCAAACTCTCACCTCTTCTGCTTAAATTTATGCTTGATCTTGACATCATATCTATAAGTCGCACCTAATGATGCGATGTCCATAAAGTCCATTTATCTTTGAATGTATCTATGCATACAACCATGGTATTTGAACACCAGATGTCGTTCAGAGTCTTTGAGACCCAATTTAGTGCACAGGGTATGGAAAATATTGGTGAAATATGGTACTGTCTGGTCCCTTTCCTGACACAGCATGGTCCATCTTGTGTACTAGTCCTCGTAGCTTCCAACATGGTAGTAATGTTCTTTAATGAAATCACTGAAGGAATCCCATGTGGGGGTGACCGCAAATATTGCAAATTCCTTCCATGGCCCTTTGCTCAGAGTAAGTATCCCACCAATCCTTAACATGGGGGATGACCTTGAGGAGAGAAAAAGTAATCTTTTCCCTATCGGAAAAATTGTGGACTGAAAAATACCCTTCGAGAAGATTCAACCATTTATCTACAACATTTTCATCTACCAGTCCTTCAAATAATGGAATATCAAAATTTACTTGTACCTTGAAGGGGGTTGCATGGCCTCTTGATGAAGATGTGTCTCCTGTGGGAAACCACTGAAGAATATGTGCAAAGTTGTCCATCATTTCATTCCTTTGTCACATAAGAGATTCCTCGAGCAACAATTTAAAAGGATATCTTGCTCCATCATCTTTCTTCTCATCCCCCATTAGTTTTTGTTGGGCTCGACGTGACCGATCTTGCAAAGGCTTGACTGGTTCGAGTCCCAACTTCTTGTACCCAGATCTTGTCGGGGACATGCACAAAGAAAAACAAATGAAGAGCAGGCCGCTCTAATACCAATGATCTGGATTTATAAGTGGAACTAAATGAATAACATATTGAATACAATAACACATAGATACATAGAACAACAACATATATGCAGTGAACAAGAACTTCTATTGAATAAATAAAATAGGTTGAAACTGTAAAACTGCAAAACTAAAAACAAATTGCTCGAATGGTGGTAGCTATCTATGAGAAGAGATGTGGTTTCTATGTGCATATATCTAAGAAGAATGATTACAATGAGGTTCCATATGCCTTTTTAACATTACTCATGAATGCCAAAACCATAGACATCCAAAAACCTAACCCAAGGAGATGAAACGCCAAAAGTTATGAGGGCCCCAATGGGTAAGTTGGTACCTAAACTTCCCGAGGTCGTAACTTTTGTATACGACCTCCGTTTTAGGCGTGTGATACCCCATTGGAAAGACAAAAAAAAATCTAACTCTATCCACAGTTTGATTGTGGAAAGACAAAATAAAATTATTTTTTAGGGCCCCAAAATTTCCCTAGAAGTACATAAATATGTACTGACACGAAAAATTCCAAAATAATCCAATTGGAATAGGTGGGAGGCCACCAATATCCACCTGGATGCTGTGTAAGGATTTATATAGCCTTGGAAGTGCAGAACCCACAATTACAAATAAATTTCATCATTATAGAGAAATGTTCTAAACTAAAAACTATCAAGAGGAGCCAATTGGAATAGGTGGGTGGCCACCAATATTCACTTGGATCACATCCAAACCCCATTGCTAAAATGGACATTCAATTGAATCTGGTTGTAGAGGAAAGGAATTTTTATTCTCTCTTCTAGACAACATTGGGCATTCTTGGCATTTCCTTGAATATTGTGGGCCAATAGTAAGTCGCTCTAACGATTTTATGTTTTGTGGTGTCTCCCCCAAAATTTCCTGCAGTTGGACCATCATGTAGTTCAAATAGGACTTTATTTACATCATCGTTTTCCAAAGATCTTAGGAAAACACCATCATAATTATTTTCGAATAATATCCCCTGAGCAAGGTGGTATTGAGATGACTTGATTCTAAAAGCTCTTTTCTTTTTTGGTTCCATATATTGTGGAGCTGAACCATGTGTCAAATAATACTTCATCTCATAATACCATGGATCAGTGTTGACAGGGATATAGAAAAATTATTTCTCTAGTAGACTTTGATCCTCATAGAGATAATCTTCAACCTTTTTTCTTCTGTTGATTCAACTGCCAGCTTGTAGAGTCCTTTTCCATTCACAATATTTGCAAGCATTATGTCTAGATCACAATCTTGTAAAGTTTTCATCAAGTTCTCTCTTTTGTCTCCAAAATATCTTTTCACCAAGATATTTCTTACATCAGGATATGGTATTATCACTTTGATCTTGGATTTGAGTAGATATGGTTTGAAGTGTTTGACTGCTTGAAGGACTACATAGGATTGCTTGTATACCTTTGTATAATCAGGTTCTTCTCCTTGTAGAACAAAACTTATAAAGGAAATTGAGAATTCATTCTCTTTGCCATTTTTCTGTGTGAGTATAGATGCAAATGCTATATCAAAAGTAAAGGTGTAAAGTATGAAATCTTTGCAAAAATATGGGCTCATCAATCCAAGGGTATGGCTATTTATTCCATGATATTTATGAATGATTCCTTCTTCTTGGGCACCCATTTGTAATCTTCACCCTTCTTTATGATGTCCCGGAGAGGATCAACAGTTTCAATAAAACTTGGGAAAAACCTTCTTACAAAAATTATTTTCCCAAGAAATGATTGTATGGATTTTTTTTGTTATGGGGAAAAGGAATCTTTGAGATGGATTTAGTTCTTTCAGGTTTTATCATCATACCATCTTTGGATACAACAAATCCCAATAATTTTCCTTCATTGACTGCAAAAAAATATTTCTTTGGATTCAGTGAAATGCCATACCTATTGCATTTGTTAAATATATTTCTCAAGTGAGCTATATGATCCTTTTTGTCTTTGGATAAGACAATGACATCATCTATATATACCACCACACATTCACCAATTAATATTATGAATGCAATGCCCACAACTCTTTGAAAAGTCGCCCCTGCATTTATTAGTCCAAATGGAATTTTCTTATGGGCATAGGTTTCCCATTTTGTTCGGAAGACAATGTTAAATTGGTCATCATGGCCAACTAAAACTTAGTTGTAACAAAAAATACCATCTAATAATGAGAGCATTTCAGAACCAGAGACACATTGTAATATTTTCTCCATGGGTGGCACAAGGTAATTGTCCTTTTCTAAATCCTTGTTCAAATTTTTGAAATTGATAGTCTAATATCCCCATTCTTTTTCCTTACAAGTACAATATTAGCTATCCACTAGGAGTGCCTAACTAGAAAAATAATTCTTGCTTCCAGGATCTTATTTAGTTCATCCTTTATCTGAGGTTCTAAGCTTGGGTGCATCCTCCTCAATTTTTGCTAAAAAGGATTTGTTTGAGGTTTCATGGGGATTATGTGTTGGATGATCTTGGTATCATATGTCTTGAGGTCATCATATGTCTAGGAAAATATATCTTTATATTCTTAATGAAGGCTTTATTTTCAATGGGTGAACAATTATTTTTGAGGTTGATGTTTTGTGGTATACTGCTTGTTCCAAGATTTATTACTTCAAACTACATAATTGAACTATTTGATTTATAGTTTGTCACTTTCTTGAACTTGTCCTGAAGATCATAAATATTTTCAACCCTTACCACATTTTTGGGGATGTTATTAATTGGATTGAATTTACTCCCCATTGTTTGACTTGTTGAGTCAGGAGACTCATAATTCACATCCTGGTCATGTTGGCCTTCATCTATAACAAAATATTTGAAATTGTCTTCAAGATGTAGAAAACTTATGATCTGTTGATTGTCACGAAAGAATCTCTAGTTTGTAATGTTGTCACGAATTGAAAGCCTATACAATAATTCCATAGAAAAATTATTAATCATTATCCCTCCCGATGGAATTAATCTAGTTGCAACATTAACTAATAAATCTACATCATAAATTAATCAACGAGGAACAAGATTGATGTTATATGCATCAAATTTTTTGATCAGGTCCCATATCTCATGCTAATAATGTTTGAGGTGACTGGAAGGGAAATGTATGGTGTTTCTTACAGGCCTTATCACAATTTTGGAGTCACCAAATACATTTATCTTCCTCACTTTCACGTCCACTACCTTTTTCAATCCTTGTATAAGAGCCTCATATTCAACAGTGTTATTTGTGCATTGGAACTCAAGTCTGCATGCAATCCAAGTTTTCTTGCCATTAGGGTCTTTTAGTATGAATCCAACACCTACACCTTCAAGAGACTTGGATCCATAAAAAAATAGAGTCCACATGTTAGGGTCACCTTTATATTTGGTTTGGGACTCAAAGTTTGTTTTATTTTTAATTTTTTTTTGGTTAGTAGAGTTATTATACAAATCTAATTTATCCCTAGAAACTATGTTAGGTTGTACATCGGAGTTAGTATTAGTCCTTTCTACTACATCATAGTTAGACTCAACAATATGAGTGCAATGAAGGGTTTCATATTGTGTGGATGATTCCACATAAGAATAAATTTGAGTAGTGTGATTCCCAAAGAAAGTATCATAACTATAGTTTTCCAAAATAGAATGATTAAGCATTATGGGTTCATTGGGATCATTTATGTCTAATACCACATGTTTCATGTATCATTCTCTATATACTCTTATTTGATTGTATTTTCCTTTGTATGGAACCCATAAGTGTGACCAATCAGTAGAAAAATATCCTTTAAGCATAACATACCAATCTTTGCTCAAGAGCATTCCATAAGTATCTAGGATATCTACTACTATGATGTTAATTGTTTGATGCACTTTGAGATTGGATGATAGTATTATTAATACATTCTTTAATTTCCCAATAACTTTGACCCTTAATCTATCTAACTGAATGATTTGGGTATCATATTCTTAAGGTTTGAAATTGAGATTTTCACAAACTTTTAGTGGCATCACATTGGATGATGCTCCCGAATCAACCATACAATTATGTACATTCATGTTAAAAATTTCAAAGGTAAATAAGAAAGGAGGAGTGATGTATTTTAAGCTTTGGCTAGTCATAAATGCATTGAAAACTGAATGTTTCTTGGGTGTTGTATTATCAGTGGTCTGACCTACTTTACCTTTTCCTTTATTTCCTCCCACATTAGCTTCTTTACTGTTCCTAGAAGTAGTACCCTACAACTTTTTGATAAAATTGTCTTTGATTTGGGGCAGTTTCATGAGATCAAACAAAGATATATTAGCCTTAATTATTTTCAAATATTCCAAAAATTAATAATCCAATTTGGATGGAGGAGTAAAACATGTAACCTAATTATCACCAAAGGATATCTTTTGTGTGTTGGATGTTGTCTTAGCACGTTCGAAAGAGGAAGGAGGGTTAGAATAGGAAGCCTTTGTTTCACTCTTGGTAGTTATTTCATTTTGGGACATATGAATCTCGTCCACATCCTATTCTTCCTCTTCTCCCAATCCAAAATAAATATCCCAAAAATAATTGACTTCCTTTTATTTTGTTTCTTCTGTCTCCTGAGATTGATTGTAATATTCTAGATATAAAAAGTATGCATAACAGAAATAAATAGCTATAAATGGAAGATGAACAACAATATAACTAGGAAAACACCACAATAATACCAAAATGATACCAGAATAACACCAGAAAGAGCACTTTGATTACTGAGAGCAATGTTCACTTTCCTCTTTGAGGGAGCAACCTCCAACAGAGCAGAGCTCTTTTACAATAATATCCAATACAAGAGTTCTCATACCCTCGACTCCTATTTATACTAAATATGTATATCAAAAGAACCATATAGAGGAAGATCCTTCTAGAAGTGGAAGCTTCTATTAGGTCTTCTTACATTGGACTTATTATTCCTTATTACTAGGCCTTATTAATATTGACCTTTATTACATGGAAATATAATATTCTACCTACATGAGGGGTTAGGTCCCTAACATGCCCTCCCCCTGAAAAAAAAGCTTGTCCTCAAGGCTTGAGATGGGGAAATTGTTGCAGAATGGTAGTTGGTTCCCAAGTGGAATCTGCTGGATTTGTATCAGACGACACTCATGCTGATCCAAAACTACTTGTGGTTGTAGCTAAATGGAGGCTTCATCGTCCAACTCGGGAAGGGTGGTTTGGGTTTGGCACTTAGTTCCAATCACCTTATTTAAGCAGGAAACATGAAAAACATGATGAATCTTAGAATGACTGGGAAAAGCTAACTAATAGGCCACCCGTCCCACATGCTTGAGAACCATATAAGGACCATAAAATTTGGGCTCCAATTTTTAACACTGGTTAGACTTGAGGGAATTTTTCTTGTAAGGTTGTAGTCGAAGAAACACCTGATCCCCTTATGCAAATTGACGTTCAAAGCAACCTTGATTTTCTTGTTGCTTCATGTGATTTTGGGCCATGACCAAATTATCTTTGAGGGTACGAAGAATAGCCTCTCGAACTGTAAGCATTTGGTACACCACTTGGAACTTCGAGACACCTGGAAAATATGAGAGAACTGAAGGTGGATTTTGTCCATATACCACTTCAAAAGGAGTCATGCGGGTAGTTGTATGGTATGAAGTGTTGTACCACCATTCAAATAATGGTAACCATTGAGCCCATTGATGCTACCTTTTCGATGCAAAACACCTCAAATATGTTTCCAAACATTTGTTGTCAACTTCAGTTTGGCCATCAGTTTGTGGATGATAAGTTGTGCTGAGATGCAATTGGGTGCCTTGTAGCTTGAACAGTTCTTTCCAAAAATTTCTAGTGAAAGTTGGGTCAGGATTAGAAACAATAGAATGTGGCATGCCATGAAGCTTGAAGACCTGATCCATGAAAATTTGAGCCACAATGGATGTTGTAAATGGGTGTTGAAGAGAACATAGATGAGCATACTTAGAAAGACGATCAACTACCACCATAATTACTGATTTATTGCCCGATTTAGGTAATCCTATAATAAAATCCATAGAGATATCTTGCTAAATAATCAGAAGAGGTTGGAGTGTGCCCAGAGATTTGACTGTTTCGCCCTTGTTGCATTGAAATACATCACATTCAGCCACAAAATTACAAACATCTTGTTTCATACCATCTCAGAAAAAAAGAATGTTTGACCCGGTCATAGGTTTTGGTAAACCTGGAGTGCCTAGCTATGGGTGTAGCATGAATCTCAGAAAGTACTGTGGATTTAAGTTTTGACTGTTTACTTAAATACAAACGACCTTTGTATCGAAGCTTCTCATTGAGCCAAGAGTACCTTGGGGAAACTGGAGAATTGGACTGCAATTGTTGTATCAGATGTGAACTTTTTGGATCGTGTAGCCATTCCTGGTGAAAAACTTGGAGCCAATCCAGGACAATGAAGGAGAGAGAAAAAATGGATCCTTCATCTTCATATTTTCAGGAAAGTGCATCAACAACCACATTGTCTTTTCCTTTCTTGTAAATGATCTCATAATCATATCCAAATAGCTTAGTCATCCATTTTTGTTGCTCCGGGGAGGAAAGACGTTGTTCCAGAAAATACTTTAGGATTTGATGATCTGTCTTAATTTGGAAATGGTTCCCAAATAGATAAGGGTGCCAAAGACCCATGACATGTAGAATAGCCAACATTTCCTTTCATATATTGATTTGACCAAATTTCTCTCGGATAGTTGTTTGCTGGTAAAGGTCAAAGGATTACCCTCTTGTATAAGGACATCGTCAATTTCTTTCCTGGAAGCACCACATTCTAGGACAAAGGTATTTGTGAAATTAGGAAGGGTTAGTACTAGAGTGGTGCATATCGGCATATTCAAGGTTTGAAAATCCTGAGCAGTTGTTGGAGTCCAAGTTGTTGGGTATGTGTTATATTCTTTGCATGTGTGTGTGTGGGTGCGTCAGATATGACATCTGCATCTGACGATCCCTCACACTAGCACTTTGTTTGTGCTGTGTGTGTCGGGCGCTTTCCTAGGGGTTTCCTAGGGGAGGGAAGGTATGCCCTCCCCCTGTTTACGCGCAACGTTCGGGGAAGCGCCCCAAAATTTGTTTTTGGGCAGTTTTTGCTATTTTTAGCGGTTTTGTAAATTAATCCCAGATTAAGGGATCAGGGTTTTGGTATCTACGGAATAGCTAAAAACATTGTATATATTGTATGGTGAATGGTAAAATTTGATATAATGAATATAAGAAAGGTTTTCCCGGTTGAGGGTTTCCGGTACAAAATATTTGTGTACTCTATGTACGAGCCATTGATTAATTTATGTCTTGCTTAAGAATCTATATGCATTTCTTTACTTCACAGGTTTAAAACTTACATGTGGTATCAGAGCTTGTTTTTGGCTTCAAAGGGACACCTTTGTTGTTGAGGGTTTGACTCGGTCTTGATAGATCAAGTTTATCTTGGGTCTGTGATAAACCTAGGTTTAGTGGGATATTTTGCAGTGGAGATTCGAGTATAGAAAGAGGAATGGCAAGCTCATATAGAATCGAGATAAAAAATTTCAACGGTAAAAACTTTGAGCTATGGAAGCTCAAGATGGAGGGCCTTCTTGTAGACAAAGAACAATGGATCACTGTGGATTCTGGTACACAACCTACTGGTACATCGTCTACTAGCACATAGGCTACTGGTACACAACCTACTAGTACACAAACTACTAGTACACCAACTACTAGTATGTCGAAGGAAGATTCAGAGAAGTTGGACAAAAGAGAAAGGAGTACTATTAGACTCTGCCTGGCAGATTCAGTGTTGTTGATTGTCTCAGGAGAATCTACAGCCAAGGAACTATGGGATAAGTTGGGGAATTTGTATCAATCAAAGTCCCTGGTGAACAAGTTGTTTCTTTGAAAGAAGTTGTATCATCTTAGGATGGAAGATGGAGATTCTGTGATAGAACATCTAAATGCCTTTAATACTATGGTAAGTCAACTTGGCTCTATTAATATTACGATTGCAGAAGAAGATAATTGTATTACTTTGTTATGTTCTTTGCCAGACTCTTGGGATAATCTGGTTGTAGCAATAGGTAGTACCACTCAATCTACATTGAAGTATGAGGATCTAGTTGCATCCTTGTTATCTAAAGAGATGAGGCAAAAAAGCATGGATGGTCACAACACAGATGCTTTATTTGTAATAGGGCGTACCCAAGACAGGAAACCTGGTAAGCCTTCAGGGTGGAGACCTAAATCTACAGGTAGATATAACTCTCCAAGAAAAGATTTGAGGAAATGCTGGAAGTGTGGTAAAACAGGGCATTATAAGAAAGATTGCAAGTCTAAGAAGGTTGAAAAACCAAAGGGATCTTATAGTACCTCTTCCACAGAGGTGAAAACCTCCACTGAAGAAGGAGGTGATGTTTACCTAGCATCTACAAGTACACATGTAGACCATGATGTATGGTTGATCGACTCAGGTGCGTCATACCATATGAATCCTCACAGGGAGTGGTTCTCTGAATATGAAAAATATGATGGTGGTGATGTATTCCTAGGAGATGACTCGAAAGAAAAAATCTTGGGATGTAGAAGGGTTAAGTTGTTTCTAAATGATGGAAGGATTAGAACTCTCCCTGGGGTTCTACACATTCCAAAACTACCCAGGAGCCTGATATCTGTAAGCAAGGTGGGTGATGCAGGAGTGAAAATTGTATTTGAAAAGAACATTTGCAAGATGGTATGAGGAACAATGGTGTTGATGAGGGGAGTTCATTGTGGAACTCTGTACAAGTTGTTGGGAAGCACTTATACTAATGGGTGTAACATTTCTATTGTCCCTGAGAAAAGAAATGAAGGAGACAAGACCAATACTGTCCCAGAAAAGAAGACCATGCTGTGGCATCAAAGACTGGGGCATATTGGAGAAAAGGGCCTTCGAACACTACACGATAGAGGTATGGTTGAAGGTATGTCTAATTTCACTCTGGATTTTGATTTCTGGGAACATTGTATATATGGTAAACAGAATCGAGTAAGATTCCCATTTGGTGCTACAAGAGCAAAGGGGATCTTAGAGTTGATACACAATGATGTGTTTGGACCTATTCCTATTCCATCCCTAGGTAAATCTGTGTATTATGTTTCATTCATCGATGATTTTTCAAGGAACACATGGATTTATTTTCTTAGAAAGAAATCTGAGGTATTTGATAAACTTAAAGAGTTTAAGGCTCTGGTAGAAAATCAGACAAAGAAGAAAATAAAGGTATTGAGAACAGATAATGGTGGAGAATTCTGTAGAAATGAATTCGAAGAATTCTATAAGAAGTGTGGTATAGCAAGGTAGAAGACTACTCCATACACTCCTCAGCAGAATGGATTTGTAGAATGGATGAACAAGACACTGATGGAAAAATCAAGGAGCATGCTCAAAGGTGCTGGGTTAGGACAAGAATTCTGGGTAGAGGCAGTGGGCACAACATGTTACCTGGTCAATCAATCACCTTCATCAACATTGGATGATAAAACTCCACACGAGGTATGGTCAGGAAATAAACCCTCTCTTCAACATCTTAGAGTGTTTGGTTGTGATGCTTATGTACATGTTCCAAAGAAAAATAGGAGTAAGCTGGATAATAATGCTGAAAAGTGTATCTTTATTGGTTATAAAGATGGTGTGAAAGGTTATAAGCTTTGGAACCCAGAAACCAAGAAAACTATTTACAGTTGAGATGTTGTTTTCAAAGAGGTAAAAGATGTGTCCAAACATGAATTTACACCAATGCAAGACGAACCTGAGAAAATAGAGCTTGAGTTGGATGATGAAAAATATGAATCATCTGAAGAAGAGGAAGCAGAATAAGAAGAAGAAGAACCTCATACCCCAGTATTGAGGAGATCAATGAGAGATAGAAGGCAACCAGAAAGGTATATTCCACCTGATTTTCGTTCCAATTTTTCTTTATCTATTACTGATGATGATCCCAGAACTGTCAGGGAAGCAATGAATTCAGAGGATAGTAAACTCTGGAAGAAGGCCATGGTTGAA
>JZKD02S1112371.1:1033657-1049073 GCA_000966675.3 Picea glauca | reverse complement strand
CTGTAAGCTAAAGAAGTCACTATATGGTCTAAAGCAATCACCTAGGATGTGGTACCAAAATTTTGACACATACATCCTTGGATTGGGATTTGTAAGAAGTAGGGCTGATCACTGTGTATATTCCAAGAAGGTTGGTAATCACTTCATTTGTGTAGTGTTGTATGTTGATGACATGTTGTTGGTAGGAAATAACATGGATGTTATCAAGGAGGTGAAATCGCAGCTATCCTCCAAATTTAACATGAAGGATCTCGGTGCTGCTAACTTCATTATGGGAATGGAGATTAAAAGAGATTGTGCAAACAAGAAACTCTAGTTGAATCAAAGAAAATACGTTGAGATGATATTACAGAGGTTTAATATGCATGGAAGTAAACCGATCAAGGTTCCTATTCCTATAGGTGTAAAGTTATCTATAGATCAGTGTCCCAAGACACAAGAAGAAGAAGAGGACATGTCCCATGTTCCATATGCTAGTGTAGTTGACAGTTTGATGTATGCAATGGTTTGTACTAGACTAGACATTGCACATGCAGTGGGAGTTTTGAGCAGGTATATGTCAAAACTAGGGAAGGAGTATTGGATAGCAATAAAGAGGGTCTTCAGGTATCTTCGTGGCACCACCAGTTATGGATTGTGCTACCAAGGAAGACCGGGATTGGACAGAGTAGTGGACATACATGGCTTTGTTGATGCATATTGGGCTAGAGATCTGGATCACAGAAGATCTACAAGTGGGTATGTGTTTAACCTATTTGGAGGAGCAATCAGTTGGATGAGCAAAAGACAGGCTGTAGTGGCACTCTCAACTAAAGAAGATGAATACATGACAACCACTCATGAAAGAAAGGAAGCAGTATGGTTACAAAGATTGTGTTCAGGTATTGGGTTGGTACAACAAGCAGTGAGATTAGATTGTGACAGACAGAGTGCAATATTCCTGACAAAGAATCCAACTTATCATTCAAAGACAAAGCATATTGATTTTCAGTATCACTTTGTGAGAGACATGGTTGAGGAAAAGAAGGTGTTGTTGGAAAAGGTTGACACTTTGAAGAATGTTGCAGATTCATTGACAAAGTCTATGAGTACAGAAAAGTTCTCCTGGTGTAGAGTAACAATGGGCATTGTTGCCCTGGATTTTTGACTATATAATCCCCTAGACCCTTGGATGCAAATAAAACAACAAGTGGGAGAATGTTGCGTATGTGTTATATTATTTGCATGTGTGTGTGTGGGCGCATTAGATATGACAACTTCGCCTGACGATCCCTCGCGATTTTTTCTATTTTTAACGGTTTTGTAAATTAATCCCAGATTAAGGGATTAGGGTTTTGGTATCTACGAAATACCTAAAAACATTGTATATATTGTATGGTGAATGGTGAAATTTGATATAATGAATATAAGAAAGGTTTTCCTGGTTGAGGGTTTCTGGTATAAAATCTCTGTGTACTCTGTGTATGAGCCATTGATTAATTTCTGTCTTGCTTAAGAATCTATATGCATTGCTTTACTTCACAAGTTTAAAAATTACACAAGTGAAATAATTCTTTTTAAGGAGTGCAGTGAGAGGTGCCACAATATTTCTAGGTTTGAAAAGCATGAGCAACTACTGGAGTCTAAGTGAAAGAATTATTTTTAAGAAGTGCAGTGAGAGGTGCCACAATATTTCCATAATTCTTAACAAACTTGCAATAATAACCTGTTAAACCCATAAATCCCCGCAAGCTTTTGAGAGTCTTTGGGTGAGGCCAATCTTGCATAGCTTCAATCTTTTTAGGATCCACCTTGACGTCGACCTTTCCCACAAGATGACCCAAGTACTCTACTTCTGAGGCACCAAAAGAAAATTTATATTGTTTGAGGAAATGTTGGTGCTGAGAGAGTAGATGGAGAACTCGATCCACATGAGCAAGATGGTCTGTCCAGGTTTTTCTATAGATGAGGATATCATCAAAGAAAACTAACACAAAATGACGAAGAAAAGGATGCAAGACATGATTCATGAGGCTTTGAAAAGTGGAGGGAGCATGACAAAATCCAAAGGGCATGACCAAAAACTCATAGTGTCCCTCATGAGTTATAAAGGTAGTCTTAGGAATGTCTTCCTCTTTCATATGTATCTAGTGGTGGCCTGAACGAATATGAAGTTTAGTAAAGCACTGGGCACCACTCAATTCATCCAAGAGGTCATCAATGAAAGGAATGGGAAATTTGTCTTTAATGGTGTATTTGTTGAGGGCATGAAAGTCAAGACACATGTGCCAAGAACCTTCTTTCTTAAGAACCATGACCACATGAGAAGAGTAGGGGCTCGTACTAGGGCGAATAACACCTGCATTGAGCAGTTCTTGAACCATTTTCTCAATTTCATTTTTTGGGAAAATGGGTGACGATAGGGACGGATATTGGGAGGAAGGCTTCCTAGGACAAGGGGAATGGAATGATCATGAACACCACGGGAAGGAGGGAGTCTCTAGGGAGTGGAAAAAACCACTTGATGTTTAGAGAGCATGGATTGGAGGTCCAATGACACAGAGGGTGTCTCAGTGGCTTGTATGGCATGAAGTTGGGCAATAAATCCAGAATGAACTTTTTTGAGAATCTTTTCCATGCGGTGGGAACTAATGATCTTTGGGGAACAGACGATGATGCCTTGGAACTTATATTGTTGGCCCTACTGGTCGAATCGCATGGTTAATTCCTCAAAATCCATGAGAATGGGAACCAAAGTCCTTAGCCATTCTACACCCAACACAATGTCACAACCACCCATGTCGATAGAAAACATATGATATTTCAGATGGTAGTCACCAATTTGGAGGCACACATTTTCACAACGCCCTCCACATTTCATGGATGCACCATTGGAAATCATGATTTGGAAATTATTGACTACACTGATATAGAAATTAGTTTCTTGGGCAATGTGGCGATGAATAAAATTATGGGTGCTTCCACTATAAAAAATAATGATGACCTTCCTATGCTTGATGTAACCAATTAGCTTGAGCATTTGGGGAGCAGAGAAGCCAGTGAGAGCATTTAGAGAAATGACCGGTTCTACTTCGGGAGGGTCTGAGGGAGGGGTTATGTTAGTGGGTTCAGGGGACATAGACACAAGGGGAGCCTCAACATCCTCTTCCAAAAAATCCTCTGAGATGGCCATAAAAATAGTTTTTTCCTTACACTTGAGATGGCCTTTGAGTTGGCATTCAACCATTTCAACCCTGGTCAATTTATGGATCTTTAGTGGAGTAGGAGGAGTGGGAGTGATTGTTTTAGTGTGAGGAATAAAGGAGGGTTTGTGGTTTTGAGAAGAGACAACCTATTGTGCTTCCTTAGCTCTTTTAGTAGTGTCCACCGAACTCTGAGGCCGAGCCATGAAGACATGAGCACAAATCTCATCCTTGAGGCTACTGATAAAACATTCTCGGAAAAAAGCATCAGACATGCCCTCTGTCCGAAAATCCAGACGCTCAAAAGAAACTATAAAGTCTTCCTCTATGCCAGGTTTTTTCAACTTTGCTAAATGAACTAAATGGTTGGTGTTAGTGTCAAAGCATTCATAAATATCTACCACAAAGTGTGTCCAAGCCACATACCCTTGGCATACATTTTTTCTCCATTGCCACCATTGCCAATGTTCTTGATCTATATGGAAAACACCATACCAGAGTTTGGCCAACTCATCCGTAATTTCATAAAAAGAGAAATAATGTTCAATTTGAGTTACCCAACAAGTGGGATCTGATCCATAAAATTTGGACACATCTACACGTGGAAGGCGTAGGTCATGCTGAAAGTGATGGAGCTAAAAATTATAGGAATGAGAGGAAGTTTCACCTTTGGTATGCAAAGGTGGGTCAGATAAGGGAATATCTACAGGGATATGTAGCTTGGTGCAGATTGTCATAGCGACATATTCAAGCTAGGTAGTAATGTTTTGTTTGAGTTCAAGGATTGAGGCGGTGATGAAGGAATGCATATTTTGATTGATGGTGGAAATATTGGCACTGAGTTGTCGCACTTATTGTTGGGTTTCTGTGAAATTAGAGTGCAAGGTAGTGAAGCGAGCTTCCAAGTCGTGGCTACGGGTATGGGCCATGATGATGAGGGAACATGAAAAGGGGCGGGTAGGACCACACAGGAAATGGGTTATGGGTGAAGTGTATCACAACGATTAGGGAGACAAGTTGAATCTAATGGGGTAAAACCAAAATAAGGGTGTTGGAAGGGGGTCAGGTTTTTTATCACATAAAGTTTCAAAGGGTTCCTTCCCCCACATGAACTTGGCCCTGCCACCACCCTTGGTCACATGGATGAGGCCCATGCAATATGAGAGAATCCCAACATGAACTGTCGGTAGAATTTGTCTAGTCCCAAGAAGATCTGAAGCTCGGTTAGTGTGGTTGGGGCTGGCCAGTCACATATGACTTGGATCTTAGCTAGTTAAACATGTACACCATGCTCATCAACAATCTATCCCAAGTATTGGACCCTGTTCATCCCAAAAGAGAATTTTTCCAAGTTGGCATATAGCTTGTGCTGTCGTAGAATGCTCAAAACCTGCTAAATATGTTGCATGTGCTCCTCCCATGTCCTATTGAATATGAGGATTTCATCCAAATATACCACCACAAAGGAGTTGGTAAAGGGTCTCAATACATCATCCATCAACCTCATGAAATTGGTTGGTGAATTTGTTAATCCAAAGGGCATGAATAGCTATTCAAAGAGACCTTCTTTAGATTTGAAGGCTTTCTTCCATGCTAGTTGGTTCGATGGGAACCTAGTGGTAGCCAGACTTTAGGTCAATCTTGCTGAGTAAATTTTTCCCCTTGAGTTGGTCAAGAAGGTCATCAATCTTGGGAAAGGGGTACCGATTCCTAAAGAAGAAGCTCTTGGATCTGATGCCTGATTTCTTCATTTTCCATTAGCGAACGGTGATAGACTGGTCCACTAGGTAGAGGTGCGTTGGGGGTAAGATAAATTGGATGCTTGACTTGGCAGTGTGTCGGTACCCTTGTAGGTGCGAAGAAGATGTATATATATTCTTCCACGATCCCATCCACTTGCTTCTGCTGCAAAGAGAGGCTCTATGTAGAGGCCACAGATGTGGCAACAACCTTCTTCTTACTTTGAGCATGGATCACAAAGAAGACGAACTTCCCGATCTGTGAGATGACCTTACTGCATTGCTTAGAAGAGATTAAAGAAATAGAAGTAGGTAGCGCTACCTTTGGTATCCTGTACAATTGTCTACCAAAAGTAATAATAACATTGCGAGGTCTAGACTCATACATAACATGGCGCTTCCACAAATATGGTTGTCCTAAAAGAAAATCACAAACTTCAAGGGGAGAAATATCATACAATACCTCATATTTGAAAGGCTTGATGTCATAGGGAAAACATAACTATTGGCTGACACGAAGATCTCTTCCTTGGCGAAGCCAGCCGATGGTGTAGGGTTGTGGGTGTGGTGTCCTTGGCAAGTCCAACTGCTTGATGACCTCTACTGAAATTAGGTTCTTCTAACTACCACTATCAACAATTAAACAAAGTGGATCCCCCTTTACCCACATCTACGAATGAAAGATGTTGTTATCACTGAAATTTTGTTCGCAAATGGTTACAGGAATCCAACATCTCCAAACACCTATTAGTTCACCCGCAACTTCAAAAATGAATTTCCAAAGGGTACAAAACTATAGAACTGGTTATAAAATTAGCATGCGCTAAGGATACAAAGGAAGCGTGTGCACGTACGATAGTCGAACAATGTCGGAAAAGAGCACATGTGCCCGATGCACAATTGTGGACACAAAAATCCATGCATCTCTTAGAACGGTGAATTTATGACTTTGGTTGGCCTTCCACCCACTTCTGGTTCATCTCCCAAGTCGATTTGACACCCAAATCCGAGATAAATCTAAGTGGTAGGCTGGTCAAAGACCTAAGGGTGCTCTAAAGAACCCCTTGTTCACACTAAAGACTGGTTGAATAATGCCTCAAAGCTTTTCTATAAAAAGAGGTTGTTAGTGCACGACTATTAGCGTCTATCAGAACTGAGGTAACACTGGACAATGGTGTGTGTAATGGCCATATTCTGAACAGATGGCACATGGGAATTTGGTTCACAGTCCTTTTCTACTTATTTTCTAGGATATAGCGGCAATACTGGAGGAAGCGACGAGCGGTGGTGGTGCTCGAGGGAGTTGAATGAGATTATGTAACTCGGGGAGAGATGGGCACTTGTTGGTGGGGTGTCCGTCTTTCTCTCATAGCGCACAAGGAGGTTGGACACATGGGGGAAATGGAGAAGTGGGCTACTTATTTTTTCGTCTGCCCCCAACTGTAGCAGGGGTGCTAACGAGTGGGGGTGTGGGTGAGACGATGGGGGTAATTATGGGAATCTGCATCAGGATTCCTTCTATTTAGGGAGGGAGGGATGGTTGAGGGATGGTTGAGGGATCATATCAGGTGGATGGAGATACCATACTAGAATTGCTAACACCATGTTAGGAAGGGTGAGCGTTGTGGCTACCTAGAAAGATTGTACACCTGGTGGGGGGTAAAAGAAAGGGATTTGGGTAATGTCTTGGGGAACTATTTCCCAAACTGGGATATGGCCCTGGGGTAGGGGAATATTAGGAATGGGTAGAGCTGAACAAGTTCCAAGGGATTCCTGAGGGAGGTATTCTGCAACTAATGGGACGTCAGGGAAAAAAAAGGCTTCGGTGGGAGGGAGAATATCTTCAATTGTCATTCCTTTGGTGGAAATGACACATACTTGTGATGAGGGGTGGATGAGAGGTGGTGCTCCGTGGTATGTCCCTAACAAGGATGGGTCCTTAAAAATTCTGGGGTCCATCTCGATGAGTGGATAGGCATCTGGATTAGTGTGGACAAACGAGAGGATATTGTCGATGTTGGATTAAGGGTTAGGCTCATAATGTGATACTTGATCAATGGTAATGATCTTTCTGTTATGGGGAAACATCATGGTTCGGAACACGGAAGAGGTGATTTCCTTCATGGCATACATGTATCTATGACCAAACAAAATATTATAGTCGAGTGGGGAATCGATAACCTCAATGTCTATAAGGATGGTTTTGCCCCCAAGTTTGACGGGGACATTTTGAAAGAGACCCTCAAGAGACGAGGGTCGGCCATCATAATCTCTTAGAGTAATAGTAGATGGTATTAGCTATGGAGAACCAAGTTTCTACCAAACAGTTTTGGACATGATGCATGTGGATGCACCTTCATCAATGATGCAGCGATGAATGGTGATGTTCTAGATTTTAACCACTATTTGAAAAGCGACAAGAGAAGGGAGACGGGGTTTTCCACTATTGAGATAAAATGTGATAAGTCAAGTATCAGCAGGGTCAACTTCCCCCAAAGAAGAAAGTAATGACTTCCGTTGAGTAGGAAAGGTTTGAATAACTTCTAAGACTGACATGGCATTGGGGGATTGGGCCAAGTTGTCGACCATACTATAATTGTGGGTTGCCCTAGCTTGAGGGTTATGGACATTCCTTTACAATGGGATGCGAGGGTTGCGAAGAGGTGTCTCAGTATTAGGGCACAGAATCATCAAAGGTGGGCTAGTCATGACTGGGGTGGCCTCTGAGGTAGTGAGAGTTGGGTAAGAGGGTGCACTGTATTGATGACTGTGCATTTGTAGAAGGACCTCTTCCTCACTAGTGAGGAGGATAGTTCGATCTGTCACAGTGCCTAGGTTGTGATATGGTCCTGCCTGTGGTGGGGCAGGGTGCATCTCTTGTTGGGTGTTCATCACCCCTTGGTGTGGAATGGGGTTTTGAAATATAGATGGGGGTGGGTTCTGTACATATTGTTATGGGTCCTGCTAAGGGGCAGGATGTGCTGGAAGACATGGTCCATTCACAGAGTCTTTCATTCGCTTAAAGTCAACAATTTGGGGGAAATGGTGAGTATAATGACCATACTCACCACAAAGGGAACAAGGGAAGTTTGTTTGAATATTGTTGTTGTTATTTCCTTGGTGTTTGTTGTTATTTCCCCCTTGAGGGTTCTGGTTCCCTTGGTTCTGGTTGCCCCCTGTAGGCTGGTTCTGATGGGGTTGGTTCCGGTTTCCTCCTGGTCTGAGATTATTATTGTTTTAGTTTTTCCCTTTCTTTCTAGCATTGTTTGAATGATGGGATAGATTAGCTGTACTTAGTTGTTCAAAATTTTGGTATTGTTGAATGAGAGATGGTTGAACAAAGTTAACCCCAACATGTGGTTGTCCTTGTGGTGAATGAATAGGCTGGGGGGGATCATGAAATGGAAAGTACGGATTATGCTGTGGTAGCAATCCGTAGGATGCATAGGAAGGTATGGTTCTTTCACTAGTGCTTAGGGTATAGGTTGAGGTAGATGGAGTACTAGAACTAGGTTGGGTAGGTGGGCATAAGGTGGGTGTCGGTGGGGGTCCACTTATGGGTGGAGGCAAGGCAATAGGGTATGGTTGTTGGTAAGGGGGAGGAGGATAATAAGGGATTCCTCCATATGTCGGTGGATATTGGGGTATTCCATACATGGGTGGTTGTTGGGGATGTGAATTGTGGTGTGTAGTGGTACCAATCAATCCATCCACTGAGTGAGACATCCCAGGTTTGTCTTGGCCGAATGGCACAGGTCTCAGGGTGTCAGGTAGTACTCTATACAAGTACCATGACTGTGAGTAAATGAGTTCGAACTGTTGGGCCTTGCTAATGGCTTATTCTTTAGACTGGGGGAAGGTGGCAGCCACATCTTTGGCAAGGAGGGAAACAAGTGATTTTAGGAACCAATTGAGACATTGTTGTGGAGTAGCTTCAGCTTTGCAGAGACTATGCCGCTGGTGCCATTCGTGAATGTGGTCAGTGATGTGCATGGAGAAGGTTTGTTTAAATTTCGAGAGAAGTTTGAGGCCATTGTCATGATGAATTGGTAGTTGAAATAAGGTCAAGAAGGATTTGGACAAGATTCAAAGGTCACGTGGGACCCATATTTTTATTCTACATACCACTTAGCGGATGGGCCAGTGAGTGTATGTTGAAATAACCTTAATCAGACGAAATCGTCTGTGATGTTGTTTAAAGAGAATCATAAGTGAAAAGTCATGATATGGTTGGCAGGATCGTCTCCCGATTTTCCTTCAAACTTGGGGATGTCTGAAGGCAGTTTGGTAGGCATTGTTGGCCATGTGGGATTGTGCAATATAGGATCATTGGTGAGTTTAGTCAGATCCAGTATGTTGAGGGAAGCCAAGTATGGCATCTGAGGTGGTGGAAGAGGATTAGTTCTAGCCATAGTGTGGGTGTTTTGTGTACTTGTCCCTTGAGGGGGACTAGGTAGGTTTGGACTTCCCCCTTGAGATGAAGTTAGCCCCCTACTTGTGTGGAAAGAAGAGTGTGGGGGTGTTTGACCTTGGGAAGTGGTCCCAAGAAGAGTGGAACCAAGCAAAGTTGATCCCAAGACAGTAGCACTCACAGGGGTGTGGGGAAGTATGGTCGATGAGTTGGAAAGACTAGGAACTCCCCCTAGAATAGGAGGGAGATTTAGCAAGCGTCTGGAACAATGAGGATTTTGTGGGTCCCCTATGATGTTCGACTAGCTAAGTGAATGTGTGCAAATGGTGATGAGAGAAATAAATGAACAAGAGTCTTTGCCATGATTTTCAAACCTTCATAATATAATTCACAATCAGATGTAATCACAAGGACATCATACATAAAGCAATTGATACAAAAACATACATGTGGATAGGTGGTTTTTGTCCCCATGGGAGAGCAAAGAAAACAAATGCTCGTGCCCTAAAAGACGTAACGTATTTCCTCTCAAATAGCACTAGACCTTCCAATAGCACTCGATAGTGGGGTCTGAAGCCACCGAAAGAGAAACTAGTGAAGGATGAAGTAATCATTTATAATGAGGGGTAGAGGGTGCATATCCTGAAAGAGCTGGCGATATTTCCCAATAGCCACACAAAATCCGATCAAGGTGCAATTGCAGCCCACAATTTCCACTTGGGTAGATGTCCTAAACTTTTGTCACTAGGTACCTCGGTCAAAGTGCGGCATTTAGATTTTCGGCCTCAGAAATGGTTCACATGATAGATTTCGTCCAAGAGGTGGGTGCCTCAAGGGGGGATGCACAGAACAACTAGACCTCGACCTTCAACCCTTCATGGGTATCTCCCTGCCTTATGGTGTAGGAACACTTGACTTGGAGGATTTTAAAAGTTCCCTATTTGTCAACTTTTATTGTTTGAAGATGTGAGAACCAGATAACGGGGAGTTATTTGGATGCCTATCCTCGAAATCCTACCTAGACTAAAAAAAATTCTTTTGGCACCTCCTGTGGAGGAAAACTTAGTGAGTTTTTATAAAAAATTTAGATGTGGTTGTTTGAGAGATTGGGGGTGTGAACCAACCTCGTTGAAATTAAATGGGAGTGGATAGTCTCGTCAAGAAAAATGGTGGGGCGTTTCAGAATCCCAATGGAGGAAACTTACTTCAACCTCCACGATTTCTAGATAAGACTATGTGAGTGATTGGTGAACTTTTGTGTGTGAAAAAGTGAAAGTGTGCCAATTTTTAATACTTTAGGTGTCAACTTGCTGCATGTGGACTTCGCTTAGTCCTTACAAGTCTTGATTACCTAATTAACTAAATTTCATTGGTACAACCTTGCGGAATTTTAAAGTCCCTAGGAAACTAGCATGTGGACATGCGGGTCCTTACTATTCCTTTAACTCCCTAATGTGATTTAATATAAGAAAGCTTTGAAACTATCCTAGATTGTGGACATGTGGGCATGTATGGGCCCGTTACAAAACCTTAAAACTTCCCTAGTAATTTAATATAAGAAAGTAAATTTCAACACTATCCTATCTTTGTAGCATGTTGGCATGTATGGGCCCATTACAATCTTAAGATGTGTTTGAAAAATAAACTAAAAGGAGTCCCGAGGGGGCTGTTGTCCTCTCCTAAAGATTTTGTCTTTTTAAAGGAAGATGAAATTTTCCTTCAACCTCTTTCTGATTCTCAAGATTGCTTTGGGGTGCAAGAGAAGAGCATACTCAACGATTGATATCCAATTTTTGGTCCCAATGCAAGTTTTTATATGGGATGTAGAATGATTCCAACTTAAACTTTAATCAAAGCAAGCCATCCATGTGGCAACATGAAATAAAAAGAGGAAAAATAATGATTTTTAACCCCCTAAGTGACTATGTGTTTGACTAATCCCTTTATATGGAGAGGGCATGTAAGTGTGGTGCAGATTACAACATGCATAAAATCAATTTTAAGAAGGCTATGGGCCCTCCATAGATCACAAAAAACTTTACAATGTGTAATTTTCTGAGCAAATGCGTGGGTTTCAAAGTAGACAGAGGCGTTGTGGGCGCCAATGCATGAACTGAAAACGCTTTATGGGCACAGGTGCGCAGAGGGTGTTGAGAAATACTAGGGGTTTGGCGCACGTGCGTGAATGCGGGCCACTAAACCTGCGCACATCTGTCACATGGCCATGAAGAAAATTCTGGATGAAATTCTCTCAACTAAGCTTTGAATTTGTCTTTCTGCAGGTCGGCTTAGGCTAGTTATGGTTCCTGCAAGTTAAATAAACAAAAATGAAGAGCTAAAATTACCCAAATGGGGAAGGAAATTGATACCTTTCTCTAGTGGAGTCGCTAATCTGTTGTACCTCTTTTGTCACTGAAATGAGAAAAACAGAGGTGCTTACAAGCCCAGTTGGGTAGCTAGGCAAGACAATAGTAAAGGAAAGGGTTAGAAAGATAAAGAATAAAAGATAAACTAAGAATGATAAAAACAATAAAACTATGGTGCATAAGAACATAAGAATAAAGAACAAACAAGACTCATGCCATGAATGGAAAGGATTGTATTAGTGAAAAAAAACCACCAAAAAGAAAGGGAGACTTTGGGTCCCCTCTTCCTCCAAGGGAGGGCTCTTGGACCCCCAAATATTGAGCTCTTCTTACAAATGAGGAACTAGGATGAAATGGTGAAGAGAATCCAAAGCACATTCACTCTAGAGGTGATATGAATGGCTAAGTGCAATGGCGCTAGCATACTCTTGATGAGGAAAGAGGATCCTCCAAGAGAATATCAACATCATAACAATACAAATGAATTCCTTGAAAATGTAGTGGGTCTAGAAGTGGGTGGGAAGCCAACCAACATGATAAATGCACCGTTCTGAGGTGTGCGCATCTTTTAGTGTCCATGGTCGCGCCTTGGGAGCATGCATGTGTTTCTGGTGTTTTCGACTGGCGCACATGCGTAGGCTTCCTGTATATCCTTAGCACATGTTGATTTTATAACTGGTTGTATAGTTTTGGACCTTTTGGAAATGCATTTTTGGTGATTTTTGGTCCATGGGTGAACTAATAGCTGTTTGAAGATGCTATATTCCTGTAACCATTTGCAGAGAAAATTTCATTGATAACAATGGGTGCACTATATTTCCAAGGAATTCATTTGTATTTTTATGCTGCCTATATTCTCTTAGAGGAACCTCTTTCCTCATTAGAGAATACAAGAACCATCTCATTTAGCCATTCATATCACCTCTTGAGTGAATGAGCTTTGGATTTCTTCACCATTTCCTTCTAGTTTGCTATTTGTAATAAGATCTCAATCATTCGGGGTTCAAGAGCCCTCCCTTGGAGGAAGAGGGGACCCATAAGTCTCCCTTTCTCTTTGGTGTTTTCCCACTAATACAACTTATCCATTGGTGGCATGAATGTTGTTTATTTTTTGTTCTATTTCGCTTATGCACTCTAATTTAGTTTCTTTTATTGTTATTAGCTTAGTTGTTTGTTTATTTCTTATGCTTGATGTTTCTAACTCTTTCATTCACTGTTGTCTTGTCAAACTCACCTAATTGGACTTGTAAGTGTCCTTATTTTGCTCACTTAGGCGACGATAAGGGATACAACAGATTGGCGACTCCGCTGGGGATAGGTATCAATTTTCTCCCCATTTGGGTTGTTTGAGCACTTCTTTTTGGTTTATTTAACTTGCAGGAACCATAACCGGCCCATGCCTACCTGAAAAAAGATAAATTCAGATTTGAGATGAGAGAATTTCATCCGAAATTTTCTTCCCGACCATGTAATAGAAAGTGCACGGGTTTTTTTAACCCATAGGCGCGTCTTTTGAGCACGTGTGCCAAAATCACTGTGTTTCTCAGTGCATTCTGTGCACCTGCATCAAAAGGTCATTTTTTATTTGCACACTGGCACCAAATGCGCCTCTGTCTACTCTGTGACCTGTGCATCTGTCCAAAAATTCACACATTGTAAGGGTTTTTGTGATCTGTTTAAGGCCCATAGCCTTCTTAAGCTTGATTCTATGCAGATTGTAATATTCACCACACTTAGATTCCCTCTCCACATGAAGGGTTAGTCAAAACATAGGCACTTAGGGGATTCAAATCCATATTTATCCTCTTTTTGCTTTCATTTTTCCACATGGATGGCTTTCTTTGATTAAAGATAAGTTGGAATCATTCTATATCACAACTATAACCACTTGCATTGGGACCAGAAATTGAACGTCATTCTTTGAGTATGCTCTTCTCTCGCACCATAAAGCGATCTTGAGAATCATAAAAACGATTGAGGGAAAATTTCATCTCCCTTAAAGACAAAATCTTTAGGAGAGGACAACAACCCCCTCAGGACTCCTCTTAGTTTTTTTTTCGAACACATCTTAAATTTGTAAGGGCCCATACATGCCCACATGCTACAAAGATAGGACAGTTTTGAATTTACCTTCTTAGATTACATCACTAGGGAAGTTTAAAGGTTTTGTAATGGGCCCATACACGCCCACAATCTAGGATAGGTTTTGAGGATTTCTTGGATTAAATCACACTAGGGAGTTAAAGGATTGGTAAGGACCCATATATCCACATGCTAGTTATCTAGGGACTTTAAAATTCCGCAAGGATGTACCAATGGCATTTAGTAAATTAGGTAATCAAGACTTGTAAGGACCACACAAAATCCACATGCAGTAAGGTGACACCTAACGTATTAAAAATTTGGCACACTTTCACTTGTTCACACAAAAAGTCACTACTCACTCACATAGTTTCATCTAGAATCATGGAGGTTGAAGTAAGTTTCCTCCAAAGGAATCCCGAAACACCCCACCCATTTCTTGATGAAACTATCCACTCCCACTTAAATTCAACGAGGTTGGTTCACACCCCCAATCTATCAAACAACCACATCTAATTTTTTTCTAAAAACTCACTAAGTTTTGCTCCACAAGAGGTGCTAAAAGAATTTTTTTAGTCTAGGTAGGATCTCGAGGATAGGCATCCAAATAACTCCCCATTATCTTGTTTTCACTTCTTCAAACAATAGAAGTTGTCAAATAAGGAACTTTAAATCCTCCAAGTCAATTTTTCCTAACACCATAAGGCAGAGAGATACCCATGAAGGGTCGAAGGCTGAGGTTCGGTTTTTCTATGCATCCCCCCTTAAGGAACCCACCTCTTGGATGGGATCTAGCCCATGACCCATTTCTGAGGCCGAAAATATAAATGCCTCACTTTGATTGAGGTACCTAGTGACAAAATTTTAGGACATCTATCCAGGTGGCAATTGTGGGCTGCAATTGCACCTTGATAATATTTTGTGTGGCTATTGGGAAATATCGCCATCTCTTTCGGGATATGCCCCCTCTACCCCTCATTATAACTAATTGTTTCATCCTTCAGTAGTTCCTCTTCCGGTGGCTTCAGACCCCACTGTTGAATGCTATTGGAAGGTCTAGTTCCATTTTGAGAGGAAGGACGTTACCTCTTTTAGGACACAAGATTTTTTTTTTCTTTGTTCTCCCATGCAGACAAAATCCACCTACCCACATATATGCTTCTTTATCAATTGATTTATGTATTATGCTCTTGTGATTACATACGATCGTGAGATATATTGTGAAGGTCCAAAAATTATAAACAAAGACTCTGGTTCATTTATTGTTCTTAGCACCATTTGCACACATCCACTTTTCTAGTCGAACAACATAGGGGACCCACATAATCCCCATCATTCCAGACGCTTGCTAAATCTCTCTCTTATTATAGGGGGAGTTCCTAGTATTTCCAACTCATCGACTCCACCGTCCCACACCCTTGGGAGTGATACTTGTTGGGTATGTGTTACATTCTTTGCATGTGTGTGTGTGTGGGTGCGTCAGATACGACGACTGCGTCTGATGATCCCTTCACCTAGGCTATTTTGGGCGGTTTTTGCTATTTTTAGCGGATTTTGCTATTTTTAGATGATTTGTAAATTAATCCCGGATTAAGGGATTAGGGTTTTGGTATCTACGGAATACCTAAAAACATTG